>SSNS01000001.1:408921-516760 GCA_006937985.1 Aphyosemion australe
GGGGGGCAGTTTTTCATAGTGTTTTGCAATTGTGCCATAGTACTTCTAAAAAGTATATAAATCCTTTAAGGAACATTTTCTCATTCAAATCTGATCTAAAAATACAAAACCTTTCAAGTAATTATGTTGTGTTATGATTATTTTTCCATAAAATGCTACACAAACATTCTCATCAAATGAATAAAGCTGAAGATTTTTGAAATAAAATACAAGCTAAATGTGATGAAAACACAAAATTCTAAATAGTTTGAACTGAAATGTAAAAATTTGTAAAAACAGAAAAAACATGTCTTCCTGCTTTCCTGATTCATTTAATAATTTTTATGTTATTTATTTATTTATTTTGCTAATAGAAGTTAACGTTTTCTTCACTAGTGAGTAACTGCAGGTAAAAGGTGCTGAGCTGCATTTTTTGTTGACAAATATTAAAATAAGGTTTGTCATTTTTCTCTGCCTCTTAATCTGCTGATGACGTCACGGCTGCGCGGAGCGCTAGAGGAGTGGGGTGGGTCTGACTCGTGTTTTATTACTAAGTCCTGTTGTGGCTTATTATTGTTAAAATGGAAGACTCAGCTGAAACAGTTGAGGTAAATTTGTTGAAACTAAATCACAGGAGATGTCCAGAAAGTTTGGAAACGCGTTCATCATGTTAATAAATGAACAGCATTTAAGATCATTTGCGTTAACGAGCTTTTACCGCAATTAGGACTTTACTGCCACCCATAATATTTTACTGAGGATGTTTTCTGCTTAAAATCAGACTCCAAAAACCAAAACCAGGTCTGTAACCGACGTCACCCTGGGGGAACCCCCGCAATTAATCTGCGCATTTCCAGTAGTACAGACTTGAACACGTTTGTCGAATTATTTGTGCAATAATCAGTTTTTATTTTATTTCCACAAAATGCAAATTCTAGATTAGATTTTACAGAAAACGAGGACGGCTTGCCATCAAATATTAAAGCCGCCCCTCGTTTTCTAGGCCGTCATTTTTTACGCCAGGCCGTCCTAATGACAGCGGGACGGCTTGCTGGCTAACACTATGCCTATATATAATGATCATGTATGTTCCTGTTAATTTGCTTTGTTAACGTTGGTATTTTGTCATTCAGGTGAAACTCGAAAAATTTGAATATGGTGCAAAAGTTCATGTATTTCAGTAATTCAACTTAAAGCAGCTATCCAGTGTATTATCTTTTATCCGATGGCACCATCTAGTGGCTGACAAGCATATCACACCAATAGTCGGGTCGACTCTGTAATTTAAGGTGGCGACTGCACGTTTCTTGTTTATGAATGTGCTTCTGTAGCCGACAAACAGAGCTAAAACACGTTGTTTTACAAGTATTATTCTCATGTCATGTTGTGTTTTCATATATTTATATTTTAAAGACTTACTTGTCCGTGAAAAGTTCATCAACTCTGCATCAGCCGAGGTACTTCCTTAAATTTGAAGCACATAAGCAGTAGTCTAACGCTATTGGTTAGTTCTGGTCGGCGCTCAGTTTCCTATTGCACAGAGTTTTACGGGGCGGGGGGCGGACTTAGCAAAAAAAAAAGAAAGACATATTGCTTACATTATATCACACTACATGATAAGATAATCACTTTTATGGATTTCTGAAAAATAATTCCTGAAAGGGGAAAACTCCAGATTGCTGCTTTAAAGGTAAAACTAATATATGAGAGACTCATTCCATGCAAAACCAGATATTTTGATCCTTTATTTGTTATAATAGTGATGTTTATGGCTACAGCTGATGAAAACCCCACATTCAACATCTCAGACAATTAGAATATGTGAAAAGGTTCAATATTCTAGACTCAAAGTGTCACACTCTAATCAGCTGATGAATCCAAAACACCTGCAAAGGGTTCCTGAGCCTTTAGATGGTCTCTCAGTCTAAGCTGGATTACTGACATGAATGGACTTTTGCGCCATATTTAAATGTTTTGAGTTTCACCTTTACGTCCACTTATCTCGAGCCATAGAGGCTGGTTCATCTGAAGTTTCAGAATCAGCAAGTTAATTATTCTAAACAGAGATAAAGATCTGCAACATGAAGATTATCCTTTAACGAAGAAGAACTGAGTCTGAAAACAGTCAAAGTTGTGACTTTCCAGTTGAATCTAATGCAGCGTTTAGTGGATCTGTAGACTGAAGGAATGCCGATAATGTGGAAGAAAACATTCCAAGGATAAATGGCTGATTCCTCTTCCCGTCTGTCCTGAAGCAGAAAACCGCCCGAGACCCCAGACTCGCCCTTGTTTAGGTGTTGATGACTGGAGGTTTTGATCCCACCTCTCTGGAACTAAATTTACCTCCAGCCAACCACTCAAAACCAAACCTGCGTCATCGACACTTCAAAGCAATTTATACATTTTCAGCCCTATTTGCATATTAGAGGTCCTTTTATGCTCAGTGAAATAAACATATTTGCCAGACTTACAAAAATATGTACGTGATCAGCATCATGTTCATGAGCATTAAATCATTTTGAACCAGATTTTTGGTTTAGATGACATCAAGGCGTCTTTCACTGATTGTGTCACCATTTATTTTTGTTTTCTTCATAACTTATACGTTGATTGAAATCCTGTTTTTACAAGTTTTTGACATTTTAGCTTTCCGTAATGTATTAATCAGTGCTTGAAAATTGATCACTTCTTTCCCATATGCACCTCTCCCATGTTTTTCATGTTTAGTTTGCCTGACTCCCTTTTGCATATGGACTCTCCAGACATAATCGGCTGCAGCGGTTTCTCCTGTAACCTGCTGGCTGTCTGAGTTTCTAACGGGCCCTCGGGACATCGGCCAGCTTTGCTCTGAGCCTCGTGCACCACTTGATCTACGGCCCAGCTCTCCATCCACACAGCTGCTGGCATCGCTCGGCTCTTCCTGTCACACCCTCCCACTCCCACATTAGCTTTCTCACTGAGCTGTACATTCCTACATGCTGACACAAACTCAGAAGCCCCCCAACAAAAACCAGAGCTAACTTGTAGTCTGGTTTGACGCTTTATAGATCCGCTTTATACATACCGAGCTGGGAGGTAGTGTGCCGAAGCTCGCTATACTATCCACTATGAAGGTTATACAAGGTAGAATCATGAAGCTGACTCATTCTCTTCTTGTTGTTTAGTTAAAAAATATTCGACATGTAGAAAAATCCTGCAGTTTTCTTAAGGTGAACTGATTTTTATTTGATTTCTTTATCCTGCCAGCAATTCTCTGCTCAGTGAGGTGTCTTATTATACAAAACAGCAGCGAAGGGCATCTGATAAAGAGAAAACATTTCACAAATTCAGTGTTTCACTCAATCAATGAAAATGATTTTAATATTTCTGTTAATGAAGTCATTACCTTTAGTGCTAAAAAACATGTAATTTACCATCACTGATGCCAAAAACCAAGAGATTCTGTGGGTTTGAGGTTCTATTTTGTCTGTATTTAGTCAGATGATTGAAGAAAAAATCAGTGATCTGTAACTTTTTATAGATGTATTGGTTCTTGCGTTAAAGGAAGACTGCATATGCACCAACAGTGTTATAAAGCAATACAGCTTTTGTTTCCATGGCAGCTTGTTATCAACAAAGTGGTTAAATCACAAGCCTTTATTGATGCTTTTGATTGGATACTCATTCATAGAACCACAGCAGGCTGTGGGGGCTGATCAATAGGCTTATTTTGCAGCAGAACGTTTGACTTGATATTGTGTTGATTTGTGTAAAAAACATGAAACTGAAATGGCGATGAATGATCCGAACAGTGATGATGCTCTAAATGTTTATTATATCTTTTGTTTATTACTAATTAATGTAAAAATGGTCATTCTGTGGACAAACCAGCATCTATTGTTTGTTTACATTATTATTTTTTCCTGTTCCAGCGGCCTCGGCCTGATTTCTTCCACAGCGATCATTAAAGTTTTATCTTAACACTTGTCTTTGAGCCAGCGCACTGAGCTCTGTTAAATATTCACTCGGCTGCTTTAAATGAGACGAGTGAGTGTTGTTTTGGGCTCCACGCAGGTTCCTTCCTCTTCAGGGTAAATTGGGTCACGTTTGTTGTGGTGAAGCCTCTGAAAGTGGCGATTTTAAAATTTGATGAGTGGCAGCTTGTTAAGTTGCTGCTGATGAAGCGAATGCCGCCTGAATGATGTTTGCGGTTTATGAAAAATGATAAAGGTGCATCTGTGTGAGATGATCTTTGAAAGAATGGAGCTAATAATGGTGTTGCGTAATAATATTTCTCTGTGTGGTGGCTCCGTCTCTGTCCAGTAATGATGCAGTGAAAATGTTTTCAACACCTCAGCCGCTGAAAAGATGGAGAGGGAGACGGTGGAGGCGTAGAAAGGACACGAGTCTGTCAGCCGTTTGGATTCCTGAATCCTATGTTCAGAGCCATGTTGCTATGAAACAAGGCCTGCTCTGTGATTAATCTGTCTTCTGTTGTGTCTTAATTGTTGGGGTAATTGGCCCGCACTGCTTTTAAGTTCTCTTACATCTTCATGGTGAGACTGGGTTTGTGACGGTTTACAGCTGGTAGTGTTTACATCCTCGTCTGACCCTCTGTGCAGGGTCAGATGAGTTGTTTTGATGCAATAAACTCGCATCACTTTATTGCATCAGTCATTAGGAGATTAATGAAATTATGTTCCTGCTTCACAGAATGCCTGTGGGCTGTATTTTTAATCTCTACAGAAGTTCATAGTTGTACTTTTATTTGTTTTTTCATCAACAACCTTTAAAATTCTAAAAGCAGGAGGTAATCCCTGGGTGTTTGTAATTTGGACAGATTTCAATAAAAACACAGAAATCAACCTTTAGTTGTACAGATTCACTTTTTGGAGATGACCCAATTCAAGATGGCAGCAGTAAATCTGCCTTAGCGAACATAGCGGACATTACTACAACTACAAAGTCTACAGATATGGAGCAAAAATTTAATACAGAACTAGCTGAGAGTTGTTAACAACAGGCTAACAGATTGTGAGATACTTTGTGATGTCACATGAGCTGACAGGTACCTGATGGTGTTTTCAAGGTTTGAACAGACCAAGCCAAATTTATTTATGAAGCCCATCCATCCATCCATCCATCCATCCATCCATCCATTCTCTTCCGCTTATCTGGAGTCGGGTCGCAGGGGCAGCAGCCTAAGCAGAGAGGCCCAGACTTCCCTCTTCCCAGTCACTTGGGCCAGCTCCTCTGGGGGAATCCCAAGGCGTTCCCTGGCCAATCGAGAAACATAGTCCCTCCAGCGTGTCCTGGGTCTTCCTTTAGGTCTCCTCCCAGTTGGACGAGCCTGGAAAACCTCACCAGGGAGGCGTCCAGGAGGCATCCTAACCAGATGCCCGAGCCACCTCAACTGGCTCCTCTTGATGTGGAGGAGCAGCAGATCTACTCTGAACTCCTCCTGGATGACCGAGCTTCTCACCCTATCTCTAAGGGAGAGCCCAGACACCCTGCAGAGAAAACTCATTTCGGCCGCTTGTATCCATGATCTCATTCTTTCGGTCACTACCCAAAGCTCGTGACCATAGGTGAGGGTTGGAACGTAGATCAGCCTGTAAACCGAGAGCTTCGCCTTCTGGCTCAGCTCTCTCTTCACCACGACAGGCCGGTACAATGCATTTGAAGCATTTTTTAAAAACAGCAGATCAAAGCCATGAAACATATTCTCAGAAAAAGTAAGCTAAAATACAGTAAAACCAGCAAAAAAAGAAAACAATTACACTCATCAAAAGACAAGGGGAAGGGACAGAGAATCTCCTCAGCTTGTGTTATATCCGAGAACAGCTGGTCAGATGACTAGAGAGAAGTAGGGTGGGGCTAGACCGTTTAGACTTAACAAAAATATTCATTTACACCAAACTCTAAAATGTTTCAGTGCAGAAATGATAAAATAGGAGTAAAGCATTCTCCTTCTTCCATGCTCCTCCTGGTAAAAACAGTGCTGCTACATTATATACAGGCTGAAGCTGAAACGGTGAAGACTGGCCTATGCTGACATAACGATAGTAAAAACATCTGTACCTATCTTTTCTCATCGTGACATGATCTTATTTTAACACTCTGGCATGAAAGATGGTGCAGGCAGAATTGTATGGGCTTTTAATTTGTCAGTTTCCATTATATTCTACTAAATTCCTCCCATTTTAAGCTGTGGTTTTTAAATTCAACCAAACCTTTCCTATAGGCTGCAAATACATGTTTACCTTCACTTAACCCCACATGTAGGTTTTACTCAAACAAAGCAACAAAGATGAGTGCTTCCTGCTTTCATCACAGCGTTTGGATATTACCCAAATCTTTAGAAGACTGCTAGCCTTACAGTGTTGACATCTGGGAAAGAGGGCCAATAGAAATGTGGGACTTTATCCCAGTTTTTGGGACGAGGGACTAAATGGTGTGCAGACTCACACAAAGGAGGACACCTGGTCACCTTAGCTACAGACGGCGAACATGTTCTGTAACAAATATGGGCCAAAATCTGACTAAATGTTACTGGGTCAGTAGTCACCACTGCAGAGTATTTGTCCTTTTTGGTCTTTGGTTGATAAAAAAAAGAAGTACAACTATTTATCTATAATTGTTGAGTAAAATAACTTTGTTTTCTACTGCTGGGATGAATGTGCTTGCACTAAGTTAATGAATATTTATAAAAGGAATAAACAGCTGGAAGTCATTCTATGTTTTGATTTGAATGCAACAGAGCAGCATCATGCCGAGCATGTTTCATCCTGATGGAAATCTAACGATATGACTCTTATCGATAACCGGTCAGATCTCTAGAAATGTAATTGGCTGTTTTATTCCTAACAGGTTATCATCAACAGCACAATCACACCCAACATGACATTCACCAAAACGTCACAGAAGTTTGGTCAGTGGGCAGACAGCAGGGCCAACACGGTGTTTGGACTGGGCTTTTCTTCAGAGCAGCAGCTGTCAAAGGTGAGAGGAAAAGGTTCTGTAGAGATCCCTTAAGGAGACCTAGAATGTAAACCAACATGTTCCTTATTGTTGTTGAATAAGACAGCTTGGGTGGTCAACAGCAGCATGCCAAAAAGTCAAAGCCGTGTGTGACCTACTTTTTATGTAAATTAGAAAGTTGAAAAAGGCGAGAGAAAAACTTCTGATCTGAGAAATCCTAACTTAACACGTCACTAGGGGGAGCCACGCCTCCTCAAACCTGCATGTCTCCAGTGTCTGAGGCCTTCTGGGGAAACCAACCAATCAGCAAGCAGCTCATTATCATATTCATATCCTGGCCGAGTGGGAGGGGCTAACAGCTCTTTTCACAGCAAGGCTGGTTTAGGGGGTTTAGAATGGCCTGTATCAGGGCTCCTGGGACAGATGAAAGCCTAAAGAACATTTCTGATGCTTTTTAGAGGCTCTAAGCTGTTTTAGATGGTTGATTAACTGCATTCTAGGTCCACTTTAATGTTGGTTTTAATTATCATGAAGCTTCAAGTATAAAAGATTTCAGGTTTATCTGTTCCTGCGATTCTTGATTATTAACTTTATCGTTCAGACTAAATGTTTAAAAATGATTCAATTAGTAATTTCTATGGGTGTTTTACCACTAATCGCTGTCTTTTCTCGTGTTTTCAGTTTGCTGAAAAATTCCAGGAAGTAAAAGATGCTGCCAAACTGGCAAGGGACAAATCTGAAGAGAAGGTGGAGGCATTGATTAATAATTCTCAGGTAAGGCCTGAAGTCCCTTTTTATAACAAACTCGAATAATAGAGAAAAAAAATCACCAGTAGTTAAGATGAAGAGAGACTTTCTGGGTTATATTTATTGATAGATTTATTTGAACGTAAACAAAATATGTTTAAACCAGGTAAATTCATAAATGACAGGTCAAGGGTCATCGTACACCATTAGTCAGGAGGTTAGGGAGGTGAGCAGACATTGAGTCGAGACAAGAAAGCTTTATGAAAGAAAATAAATCATGTTATTTTGTCTGAGACCAGAGGTTGATCCAGTAGTTATCAGTCTGCTGCTGCTGAGACCCACAAAGCTGCTGGCAGTATGATGTGATAAATATTGGCAACAGTGCTTTCTCACCTTTCTGCTGACTGCTGTGCTCAAGGTCTTTGCAGAAGTAAGACCTGATCTTTTGTTCCACATGGAGAGAGAGCATAATATAATATTTTTTTCTGTATTTTATTAAATTGCCTTCTAGGAGTCTGGACGCCAGACACCTCCAACCGACCAGGCGTCCAGCTTTAATGGGACAGACGATGAAAAGATCTCTATCGTCAGCCCAGAGGCCGCTCAGCTGAAGACTGAAAACGAACGTCTGAAGAGCGCCGTAGAGCAGAGGTAAGTTTTTATTTAAAAAAATAAAACTTTGGAAGAACTATTTATTATATTTGTGATGATGTCACAGAAATGACGAGTCACTCTGAAGAGCGAGTCTTCACTCCGCTGTTGGCTTGTCTGACCTCTTTAATCCAGATGAGAGTGGAAATCAGTTATTGTATGAAACACCAGATGTGCTTCCAGATGGGATCAAAATGACCTCGGGATGGCAGAGGCAATTAACAACTACACTAAGTGGTTTGGTCTAAATTAAATCTGGGTAGCTATGAAGAAAATAAAAGCAGACGTATTTTATCCAGGAAAATGAAAAGTTTAGCCAAGTCGCGGTGATAGTTGGGAAATTTACTTTACTGCTGTAGGTAACGGTTAGTTTCACAGATTTTTAAAGGATTCCCGTTTTATTTCTGTAAGTTACAAACTGCTTTAATAAATAAAACTGCTTTTTTATTTAGTTTATCAGTATAAAAGTGAAAATTCTGCTTGCTCATACTCTCATAACATCAAAAATAAAACAATAACCAACTTTGTCCTGAAGGATTCACGTTAAAATGCTAAAACATGATGTTGGGCAGCTTTTATTTTGGTAATTCTAAGGAACCCTAACCATTCCTGAACTATGTGATTTATGATTTTAATAAATATAATAAAGAATATAATAATAAAAAATAATTTAAACCTTTAAACTTTTGGAATCGTGTTATGGGTCACTTTAAAAACAAGCTTAGATCAGATCTGCATCAGATCCACGTGTCCTGTTCCCCGTTCCTGTTGGTCATTCCCGGTCCTCTACAGGGCTTTGGGGTTCATCTTTGTGGAAATGTCACTGCGGTGAAACTGTTGAGGGCAGCGGGACGCTGCTGTGCAAGCTCATCCACATTAGATAGAGGCTAGAACACTCTAACCCACTCATGCATGAAAAAGGCAAACTGCAACGTAAATCATGACCTTATTTTAGAATAAACATGTGATCTAAAAAACAAACACACAAAATGATACAAGAACTTATTTAACCTGTAAAAATCACCCCACTTGTGCCTTTTGTCTAGCCTGAACACCTCTTGGCAGCATGATGGTGGCTAATTAAATCATTACAGAAGGATTTTTGCAGCATTATGTGCCTTGTCAGTCAATACAAGACTCACTTCTGCTCAGTGTAAATTTCACTTCCATCATTAACACCCATTAATATGTCTCTCTGTCTCTCCTGTCTGGCAGCAACGCCAACACCAAGAAGTGGGAAACCGAGCTCCAGACTTTAAAAGAAAATAACGCCAGACTGGAGGACGCACTGCAGGAGTCTTCCTCTAATGTAGAGAGCTGGAAGAAACAGTTCAGCACCTGCAAGGAGGAGAGTGACGCGCTGAGGCAAAAGGTAGTGTCCTACAGGGAGGCTGAATCACTCAACGCACACCCATCAATCCTGTGGGTGGAGAAAGTAGTGACAGCTTTAGATTTCTGCTGTCGCCTCTGACGAAGAGTAGATAAATGATTTGATACTCCCAACAAGTTGAGTTAATATATTAAAATCTGTCAAGCATGATGAGAGAATCCCTTCTATAATATTGATCAGTTAAATGTTGATTTGTCCACGGTGAGGAATCAGAATGCATTACGTTTCATTAGCTTCAGCATTCCCTGCACCAGTCTGAGTCCACTATAAATAGAATCATTTTAGTTTCATAATCAATGTGGGCTGTTTCTGCAGCTGCACGGGCTGCTGCTGTTGCAACAACACTTCTGTCGCATGCTGCCGCTCCTTGTTCTGTTTTAATAAATGTCAGTTTTCAAGATGAGACGGTATATATGAGCAAATCCATAAATGTAAAAAAGAGTTCATAAAATAAAAGTAGTCCTGCTGGCAGATGAAACCTGACTAAAAGGGAACCCTCTTGTTTTCTTCTTTGCTCAGATTGCAGAACTTGAGGCCCAGTGTAACGAAGCCAACCAGGAGAAGCAGAAAAACGCCCAGCTGACCGCTCGAGTGCAGGAGCTGGAGGCTGAGCTGCAGGAAAAAGAGCAGGTGAGACTGCAGCATTTTGGTCTTAAAACAACAGGCTCGCTCTCTAGAACTGGACTCTCGAGCAAAGCTGGTAAATAATAGTTTATATTGGGGTGGGACTCGATTAAAAAATTAATCTAATTAATTAGAGGCTTTGTAATTAATTAATTTTGATTAATCGCGTTTTAATTAGGGAAGCGCCAATCCGATCACGTGATTTTCAAAAAATCAGGATAGGGTGAAAAAGATTTAACCTTATAAAACAACTAATATTAACGCGCATCACTCAACAGCTGCATAATGAGGATATAAACAATTTGAAATATGAGCAATAATATTAATATTAACACAGAAAGGAAGAAATACCTAAATAATAAAAAATTAAAGGAAAACTTGGACGTGTTTTCCCTTTTTTCTTCTTATTTTAATGCTTTGCTAAAGTATCGGATTGGCACTCGGTATCGGCAGATACTCAAAATCAAATGACATCCCTAAGTTTTAATCGTTTCAGAAAATTTGCCCCGTAAGCAATTTTTTAAAATTAAAAATAGGAGTGGGAGTTGATTAAAAAAGTTACCTAATTAATTAGAGGCTTTGTAACTAATTAATATTGATTAATCACAATTTAATCGTTCCAGAAAATTTCCCCGGAAAGCAATTTTTTTAAATTTAAAAATAATGAGAGAGAATCAAACAACAGACATGGACGTTCTTATTGTAAACTCAATCTCTTTTCATTTCTAAAAAAATGCTTTTAAATTGTATTTCGAAATAGGAGAAAAATAAATATAAAAAATTGTAGTTTTAGTTGTGTTTGGAGCGCACAAAAAGGTTTGCATTGTCTTGTATAAAAGGTTCTGAGGTATTTTTTTTAGAGGTTCAGCTTGACGATATTTATTGATTTTCAGGGCATTTATGTTTCTGCTAAACTTCAACATCCCCCAATTGGAGGACCCTCTGGCTTAAAGGGTTAAATGCGTTATTTTTTTCTAATTAATTGATCATAATTAACGCGTTAAATTCCCACCCCTAGTTTATATATAAACTATATAAACCACTAACTTGTGGTTTACTTAGCCGCTCATGTCAAAGGAATCATCTGCAGCTCCAGCACCATTTCTCGCCCTCAGGAAATGTTTCCACCTCAGCGGGATTTTCTGTGTATTGGTTAGTTTTGCCAACACAGCTAAAAACAAACTGTCTCGCTGCTTTTTTATCTTAACTAAAATATCAAATTATTCAAACTTTTATCACCTTACGGTCTTGACTTTTCCTTAAAAAGTAGTCTAAGTGCTCTGGTGCCGAATTAAAAACTAGGATTACACATCAATAATTCACAACACAGTAAAAAGTAAATTCAGCTAAAGTTAGTTATTGCTGAGTCAGATATTTGATAGACTTTTTTTTTTATTGTTGCACAAATTTCCGGGATAATATTCAGTCTATAAGGGAAAACCCAACCTAAGGTCTTCTATTGGATTTCCATGTTTTTTTGTTCTTATCTTGTGCACAGAGTAGAAAAGTTTTGTTTATTTACCTTGTTTGCTGCACGCGTGCAGCAAACAAGGTAAATAAACAAAACTTTGCTACTCTGTGCACAAGATAAGAACAAAAACCATGGATTTAGAAGAGAAACACAGAAAGAGTTCTATTGGATTTACTTTGGACTCATCCAGTTTCTGCAGAAACTCCTTAGTGATTTTTTTTTTTTTTTTTTTGGAGGTATATGCTCTGAATCATTAACTTTGTGATAAAACTGAGTCATCTACTACCTCAACATGTTCTCCAAACACAAGTCAGGTTACATTCCCTCTCCTTTAATTGGTTCTGTTTTATGGCCAAGAGCAAGCAGGGGGGGGTTCTTTTCTTTCCGCGTAGGTTATGTGGTTTTCTTTACACTTTCTGAGCCGTCACAGAAACTAAGATTTTCATTTTGCAGAGTCTGAAGCACTTGGCTGCGTGTTTCTCAGCATGTGATCGTGCCAGCATCACTCTGTACATGTGATCATTTAAGGAGGATGGACACTGTGGCTCTGATTAGTGGTGCCGTGGTTCTTTCTACACCCTCTGATTACTGCTGCAGTTGTGTTTCTTCTCATACTCTAACTCCAGTATTCCTCTTTTCATTAGCTCTGTTTCTTTACAAAGTGATCCTGGCATTTACAATGGCAGAGTTCATAGATACACACTAAATTGGTTGTAGATAATAATAATAATTATAGATTAAAGGCATACTATGCAATTTTTGCATATTTTTAAATAATTTTCTTGAGCCAGTATGTGCTTAAATGACTTTACAGGGTTAATGAAATGTCACTCAGACCTCAATCGCCCTCTGTGGCCAGAATACTTCACTTGCAACTTCAGAGTGCCAGTCCGTGGTCTCTGTTGCTTCCAGCATGTTTCCTGCATGTTTTAGATCAGCTGATTTGTTTGATTTAGTGATGAACCGCTCCTGTAGACACTAATGAAGGCTGAGAAGACATTTCAGCAGTTGGATTAAGGTGTTAAAAAGACGAACGCACAGCGAGGAGATAAGTTTTACTTTTGGTAAATGGACACTAGGGGGTGCTAAAAGCAAGCTAAAACTGCATAAAATCCCTTTAATACGATGATGGCTGATTGGATGCTGCAGGTGTACCCAGGGTGTTTCTCAATGTCAAGGAACCTCGCATTGATGCCTTGGACCCGCCCCGGTTGCCTAGGAGATACATCATCAGGAACCGCCAAGGCGTGTTCCAATCGGTTCCAATGTTCATGTGCTACGTCCTCTATTTTTCTGCCGTTTAGCTAACTGACCAAGGATACATGCGAGGTGCCTTGTTGCCTTCCCTCGGTCAAGAATTTCCCAGAATGCAGTGTGGAATTTTCAAACAGATGTGATCAAGAGCCGGCAGCAGCTACTTTTGGGGCAAATTTCCAGTTTAAATGTAAGTCAACTAATTGTAGCTATCAGGTTTATATCTAAAATGTTTTCTTTAGATCCAAAGCAGTTATCTATGGTTGGTTAGTTGCAGCTTCAGTGGGTAGCAGGTACTAACTTGCTTACACATTTGATTTAACCAATATATACACAATTAAAGGGACACTTTGCAACTTTTTCATATTTTTAAATCATGTTCTTGAGCCAGTTTGTGCTAAAATGACCCTTTACAGGGTTAATGAAAGGCCACCCAGCCCCTGTCACCCCCTGTGGCCAGAATATTCCACTTGCAAGGTCACAGTTGCCGGTCCGGTCTGTTGGGTCTTAGAAACATTTGAGCTTGACATACCTGGATCTGCAGTCTGCTTCCAGCATGTTTCCTGCATGTTTTAGATCATGAACACAGCTGATTTGTTTAATTTAGTGATGAATCGCTCCCGTGGAAACTATAGAAGGCTGGGGAGACATTTCAGCAGTTAGATTAAGGCGTTAAAAAGACGAACGCACAGCAAGGAGATAAGTTTTACTTTCGGTTTCACAATCAAACACTAGAGGGTGCTAAAAACAAGCGAAAACTGACTAGTGTCCCTTTTAAAAGTCTCATTATACATCTATATTGAAACTAAACTCTACTATGATGTGCAGGACGTAAACAGAGCACATAAGCAGGGGGCGGGCTCTGGCCAGCCGCGGTCACGTGGGGTAAGGAAGGACAGAGTCCTCGTAAGGAAGGCGCCTTGACATTGAGAAACACCCCCAGTTTTGTTTGTGGGTCACAGGGTTTTACTGTCATAAATGTATTCTGTTACGTTTTAGCTTCTACTTTCAGGATTGCACAACTGAAAAAGGTAGACCATTTTTAAATTTGAAATATGGAAGTTGATAATATTTGCGTGCTGTTGGCATCAGCCATTTTGACATTGGTCTAAAATCAACACCGAGATGCAAAGTCCAAATTTGATTTAACTTACGAGTAGTTGTATAATTGTTGCTGAGAGAATCTTCCAGCATGGCAAAGTTAAATAAAATTGGCCTTCAAATGTGAATTAAAGGTGTTTTATTTTACCTAGTGATCGTTTTTAAGCCATCACAAGGAGGAAACACAGTGAAGTCAATTCTTCATAGATCAATCAGCCAATAACACAGCAGCAATTTAATTAATCTAGATGTGGTGAAGATGACTTACTAAGATTCAAACTGAGCATTGGAATATTGAAAAAAAAGCAGATTTTAGTGACTTTTAACGTAGCGTGTGTTTTGGTGCAAAGCAGGCTGGTCTGAGTCTAACATCCAGAAAAGATCCAGCGAGCAGCAGTTGAGTTGAGGTCAGAGGAAAACGGGTGTTTCCAACACCTTATTGAATCAAGGCGGTTCTGTAGATAAATCAGGGTACTAGCAAGGTGTAGCTTATAAAGGGACCAGCAAGTGTGTGTATCAGCGTAGGTAATTAGTCAAATTAGCAGCAGACAGCTGCATCAGTATCAGTGAGGGGGCAGAATGACCTTGTCTTTAGCTGCATTACAGACTGTAATAAAGACACAACAGTAATGGCTCATATTAAACATGCTCTATGGGCCATCACTAATTAGAAACTAAAGCGATGTTGGATGCACCTTTGTGCTTTATAATTCAATATTCTTTCATCAGTAACTTGAGATTTTTTTTACCTGAACTGTGGTTTGTCATTAAATGGCATCACTTATGATGAGTTAGTGGTAATTTTTAGTTATCCAGGTTATTGTAATCCTAAACACTCGAATGAAAGGAAACTGGACAACCTCTTTCCTTGGTTGTTAAAGGGACAATTTCTAAATCATGTTCTTGAGCCAGTACGTGCTAAAATGACCCTTTACAGGGTTACTGAAAAGCCACCCAGCCCCTGCCGCCCCCTGTGGCCAGAATATTCCACTTGCAACTTCAGAGTTGCCGGTCCGGTCTGTTGAGATTTAGAAAAAACTTGAGCTTGACATACCTGGCTCTGCAGTCTGCTTCCAGCATGTTTCCTGCATGTTTTAGATCATGAACACAGCAGATTTGTTTAATTAATGCTGGGCGTACACCTACAGACTTTGAAAAGATTTTGAAAAGACTCCAAAAGATTATCAGCTCACATCTAAAGACAGTTTTTAGTCCTAAATGCTGAATTTTGTAGGAACACTATTTACACGACTACAACTAGATTATTTTAGCATTTTATTCCCGCTAATGCTCTGCAGAAGTTTGAAATGGAGGAGAAGCAGCTTTTAGCTACTAGCTTTTGCCACGGCAGTCGTTTGTAGCAAAAAAAAAAAAAACAGAAGAGAAAGCGTCAGCGCATATGGGCACTTCTTTCCGTTCTCCACCCTGTCGTGGCATAAATGGCAGTTTACGTCAAAAACACACGGCTGCTCTGCCCACAGCTCGACCAAGCGCTCTTCTCTCTCCACGGTCCACTTCCACCTACTTGGAGCTCTTATTTCAACATCTGTAGACATGTTTGTGTTGTTATGACTGACGGAGCTTCCTGGTTCCGCTGTGAGAACGTATTTTATTGGTTGTTGATTGTTGTACGTCACTACGACTACACTACGTCTAGAGACAATATCTAGCATGCTGGAAGTGAAAGACTAGAGAAAGACTGGCATAAATCGGGTCGCCGACAGCAGATTATCACGTTACATTTAACTATCGAGACGATGGGAGCACTCAGAGTCTCCAATGAGATTCCTAAAGACTAACAGTCTTTTGTCTGAGACCGTGACAATCCTTAGGTGTAAGCCCAGCATTAGTGATGAACCGCTCCTGTAGACACTAATGAAGGCTGAGGAGACATTTCAGCAGTTAGATTAAGGTGTTAAAAAGACGAACGCACAGCAAGGAGATAAGTTTTACTTTAGCTTTCACCAACAAACACTAGGAGGTACTAAGAACAAGCCAAAACTGACTAGTGTCCCTTTAAAGACGAATCACCTCTGATTTGAAGTCTTCACCATTAACTCTTTTCCTTCTGCATGGACCAGCTGTGATCCAAGCTGTCTGCTCCATGGTGTTATGTCTAGTTAAGACGGATTATCTTAGTTTCCTTTCCTGTAATTATTGACTCCCTATCAAGGTTGTTAAAAAGGAAACAGTCATCCCAAGTGTGAATCTGAATGTATTTATTAGTAGAGAAGATAGAGGCTCTCTGTTAACAGATACAGTATATTATAGGGTTTTATAGTAATTATGTATGTATTATCACATAGTCTCCTTTTTAACAAGTCATCAACAGGAATTCAAAGATTTCTTTTTAAAGAGCTTTTTCACACTAAATCAGCCTGATGCAGGACAATAAACATTCTGACTTTGTGTTTTTTATCAAGTAGCTTTTTTATTATGATGCCAAGAAAAGAATATTAAAGGCTATGCTGCATGGAGACGCTTTCAGATCGCCTGAGGTAAATCATGTCTGGAATATTTTAGTTTTGACCTGGCCGCTAGAATATTATTAGAACATATACATCTTTCTGTGGCTGGTGGTATACTTCACACAACATCAGGAGGGAAAGTAGTTCAAAGAGACCTGAGCTGATGTTGAAGGATTGCACGAAAAGAATCGGGTCTACTGGGAACTCCGGCATTTCCACGCTGCAGTATATCGGCCATAATGTTCCGAACACTGACCCGCAGCTCGGAGGGAAAAAAACGGGCTCACTGTTTGCAGAGCACTGACGCAGCAGGCGGCCCACGGAGCTTCATCTGTGTGGTGACTCACCAGCTTTCAGAGACACACGCCGTCACCACCTCCAATTAAAAACAAGCCCATGAATTATTAAAGATTCACTGTGGTGCTGACCTCTGCGCTGGTCAAACGGAAAGAACAAAAGCTGCTACAGGTCACAAAAGCTCCAGTAATTAGTATTTTTATGTGAAGGAATCACTCAGTGATGAAGATTTGCTGTTTGGTGTATGAGAAAGAAAAACACATAAGTATCACACATGGGTATAAATTAGGGGTGGGACTCGATTAAAAAAAATAATCTTATTAATGAGAGGCTTTGTAATTAATTAATCGTGATTAATCGCATTTTAATCGTTCAAAAACATTTGCCCCGAAAGCAATTTTTTAAAATAAAAAATAATGAGACAGAGAATCAAACAATAGTCATTGACATTATTATTGTAAACACAAGCTTTTCATTTAAAAAAAAAATGCTTTTAAATTTTATTTCAATTCAAAACAGTAGAAAAAAATGTATATCACTGGCAAAAATAGGACAGACCTAAAAGCACAATACTATTTTAGGTACATTTTGATAATGGTACTGTCTTTAAAATAATAATAATAATCTACATAATGGGTTGATAGAATGTGTGCAATTTGATTTGATTTAGCATCATTAGAGACAGAAATGAAGGCAAAACCACATGAAGAGGGATTTCTGATCACTCATTTGATTGTTTTAGTTGTGTTTGGTGCACATAAAAAAGGTTTGCATGGTCTTGTAGCCAAGGTTCTGAGCTTTCTTTAGAGGTGCAGCTTGACTAGATTGATATTTAAGGCATGGATTTTGCTGCTAAACTTCAACATCCCCCACTTGGCGGACCCTCGGGCTTAAAGGGTTAAATGCGTTCATTTTTTTTAACGCGTTTATTTTTTCTAATTAATTAATCATAATTAACACGTTAAATTCCCACCCCTAATATAAATTTAACATGAAATGTGTTTTTTGCACAAATTCAGTAACACAAAATGTAATAATAGTGCATCTCATTATTTCAAATAAAAATTTGAAGCTTCTCATCTGCTTTAAAAGAAGAAATTTCCACATATCTTTAAGCTCTGATGTTCTGTTTAGTTCAGAATCCAACTGATATAAGCTGAGAGGTTTTCATGAGTTGTTTTAAACCTTTTCTAATTCCAGGAGTTGGAAAACCTGAGGAAGCAGGCGGAGATCATCCCACAGCTGATGGGAGAGTGTGACAGCATCACTGCTAAACTGAAGGTACGTTTAAAGCAGCGAGGGGGGATAACACGTCACATTTCTCAGGCTTCTTCTACAGCAAAACAGAGGCCTTGAACACTCGAGCGCACGATTTCCATCATAAATAGCTACCAAACGGGCTCTGAGGCGTAAGCAGCACTTAGAAACGTAGGTAAAGAAAAGGAGTTCCTATTCATCCTCCTGCTGAAGGGCTGGTGACACCACCACGTGTCTCACTAGCTCATTGTTGTTACTGTATCTATTAATAAAGGTCTCTGCCAGCACACTGTTGAGTAGATTCTTCCCTCTTTGAAAAGCCTTTTCTTCCTCATCATCCTCGGAGCTTGTTAGGTTTCCTGCTAGTGCAGATTTTCTGTTCCATGAACTAAATAGTTCTGCACAGGTCTTCAGCGGTCGGGTCTTGGTGTGTTCCCGTTAGATCCCATTTGAAACGATGCCGGTTCACGTCGTGTCATCTCTGTAACAAAGAGCACCTTCAGAAGCTGATTTCTCTGCGTAATGCTAGACTTTCTGTTAAACCAGAAGAGCAGGGCTGTGAGTGACTTCATCTACTGTTAATGCCAAGTCTGACATGAACATCGAGGCTTGTTTCAGCCTGTGCTG
The DNA here is from genome assembly GCA_006937985.1 of Aphyosemion australe. Lineage (NCBI taxonomy): Eukaryota > Metazoa > Chordata > Actinopteri > Cyprinodontiformes > Nothobranchiidae > Aphyosemion > Aphyosemion australe. The sequence continues at coordinate 427,748 of SSNS01000001.1, forward strand.
ACTCAGAGCAGCGTTTATCATCCACGCTGTCATGTATGTGCTGAGTACAACCAACAGTAGCGCATCTGAAGTTCCTGCTCTTCACAAAACCCGACTGTTAGGTTCGTTTCTCTGAATACCAGGTGGATGAGCGACGTGGCAGAAGTTTATCTAGCAGTCATGCTAGATATGTCATGCTGAAGAGAAGCTTGGAGAGCAGGATTCCCTGAATACCTTCCATCCGGATGTGAAAGCCCAAAACCCTGATTCGGAAAAATTCCTTCTCTGCAGCAGATTTCAAACTTTTCCCATGATGTTAAAGGGTCAAACTATTCCTCTTCTGTTTGTGGTTCATCTATTTAAAAATGATCCCCCTCCATGAGGAGATCAGGTTTCAGGAATCAGCTGAAGGATGCAGTCATGCAGATGGAACGCCCTTTTTACACTCCTATTTAAAACTCCTCCCTTCAAAAGCATCTTTGGCATGAACGTGTCACTGGACAGTCGTCACCAACTCATCCTTATGCAAGCAAGAATGTGGTTTCTAGTTTATGGCTTTCTGAACAAACACAGTTTGAAGAAATTACTTTTATGTCCAAATTGACTGATAAGCTAATGGCTAGTTTGGACCAGCCAACAGCTGATGTCTTTAAACAATATAAAAGTTTATATTAATAAATTATAATAATACATTTTATTTGCTGGCGCTATTCAAGTCACCCAAGGATAATAAAAACAAGAATTACAGGTAAAAGAAAAATAGAAGAAACATCATATACAATAGTAAAATCAACATATAAGGCCTGGAATATACTTGCTGTTTAACGATGCGTTTGTTTTAGTTGTACCCACCGCAGACATGAATACGTAGACGCCACGTGGACTGGCGCTGCCTATTGGAGCTGCCGTAGTGGCCGGCCGCCATCTTAGATGGGTCTTTATTCACCCCCAGTGCATTAATTTCTACTGAGGAAGGTGCTTACCCAGCTAAAAAAACACATTTTATCAAGCTTTTTCACAAAATTAGACATATGGCATGATGGTTAAATAATTAAACAAAATAAATGAAAATATAAAATTCTATCAGGTAGGCTAGAAAAGTCAATAGTAATCCCACGTGATCTGTTTTCAATAATACACCGGTTGTAGCAACCGTAGGCTGCACAAAAACGGTCATAGTCGCTCACTCTTTCTTGACTTTGGAGAGTGAGGAGACCCATTCAATATGGCAGCGACCAATGGGGCTTCTACATATTCATGTCTATGGTACCCACAAACCCGGCTCTCTATCCAGTCTGAGTACTCTACTGTGCCCCCTAGCAGAATCTTCCAGTACTACATGCAGTGCAGAAGCAAGTATGTGAACAAAGATGCTGCCTGCACCAACGAGAGGTTAAAGGTGTCCTAGAATGCAGTTAATCAACAATCTAAAACAGAGCTTTGAGCCTCCAAAAAGCATAAGAAAATTTCTTTTGGCTTTCATCTGTCCCAGGAGCCCTGATACAGGCCATTCTAAACCCCCTTACTCAGGCCTTCAGTGAAAAGAGCTGTTGACCCCTCCCACTCGGCCAGGACATGCTGATTGGTTGGTTTCCCCAGAAGGCCTCAGACACATGCAGGTTTGAGGAGGCGTGGCTCCCCCTTATGACGTGTTAAGGAAGGCTTTCTCAGAACAGGAGGTTTTCTCTCACCTTTTTCAACTTTCTAATTTACATAAAAAGTAGGTCAAACACGGCTTTGACTTTTTGGCATGCTGCTGTTGACCACCCAAGCTGTCTTATTCAACAACAAGGAAAATGTTGGTTTACATTCTAGGTCCCCTTTAAAAAGCAAGCATATTCCAGCCCTAAGAACAGGTGCAGTGCACACTTTCCAGTGAGAGTGAGCATGCAAGTTTAAACAGATGGGTTTGAGTTTGGATTTGAATGTGGTGATGGAGTCTGACCAAACCATTTCCCTGTTCTGATGATATATCCGTTCCAAAAGTCTTGGTGTTTTGTAACCATTTCCCTAAATGTGTGTCCACAGGTGGCAGACACAAAGAACAAGGACCTGGAGGGAAGAATCGGGGGTCTTCAAGTGGACATAAATGACAGCCGACAAAAGCAAGGGAACATGAAGGGCGAGCTGAAGAAGTTCATGGATATTTTGGATGGAAAGTTAGATGAGCTGCATGAGTTCAGGCAGGGACTCTCCAAACTGGGCGCTGATAACTGAGCAAAGTGGTGCAGAGCTGAAAGGGTCAGAGGTCAGGGCATGAAGGATTCACCAACGTATTTCTTCAGGTGATGTCCACTCTGAAACTATCAGCTTTGGCTTCTAATAACCACTACCTTCTGAGAGAAAGAGTTGTTGGGGAGATGGGTAAACTAAAACGAGGAAGGCCAGCGTGTCTCACAAAATGACTCAATTTTGTGTGCTGGCATTGTGAAACTACATCGAGTCACATTTTGAGCTTACTCATCCATTTTTCTGTGCGTGTGTATGTTTATGTGTGTGTGAGGGTGAGCAGTTTATAAAAGATGGTGGTGGGTTCTTAGATTCTGTCCATCTGTCTCTTTTTGAAGGCTGCAGAACAGCTTAGAGTAGAAAGGATGCTTAAAGGGCTAAAACGGACAACACAAGGACGGTGCTCTTCAGCATTAATAAAGTAATAATTGGTGTTAACATTTGTGGCCCCATCAGAGAGTTGAAGATCGAGACCGTCCTCTCTGCTGCCTCTTGTCTATCTCAGGTGTGTTAGAAGACAGTTGGTATATATGAAATGTTTATGCACATAAACGACAAATGGCCGTGACACAAAGTGCCTCCAGGGGGAATCTCCCTGGAAAGGAGAACAGGCCGGCTGATGACCATCACCATAATGTCGACTAACCTGAAGATGGAGAAACGTGGTCCCTCGATAAAGAGAACACAGACATGTCCGTCCTGATGCTCCTAGTGCTGGTACCAGAACGGACACGCTGAAGAGTACATGAAAATCACCTGGAAGAGGATTTTTTTTTTCTTGCAGGTTTGTTTTTCCATCACCAAAAAGCATTTTGATCCATATTTTTGCATAAAGAAGGAAAACTCTTGCCGTTCAGAAAAATCATGCGATGAGTGCGGTGTTGGAGGACCTTCTGTGTGTTATTAGTGTTGTTCATTTGTAGAACAAACGTGTCCAAGGCAGTTGATGTGCTTCCTAAACTCCTGTTTCTGTTATGGTGAGCGTTTCTGGAAGAGGGGATCTGGTGCTGCTGGACAGGTGAATAATGTGAAGGTGTGCTTTTCAGAGGGGGGTGTAGATGAAACCCTGTCATTCTCGCTTTTAGTCTTATTTATTTTCGGTGCCTCTCTGCAGATGTGTTTCAGACCAAGTTAATCACCCTCCGTTTGTTGTCCTGATGTAGAACAATGTATTAAAGACCCGAGAGGCGCTCCGAACGACGAACCGTGTTGCAGCTGATTTAATCTGAAACCGAAGGCTCACATTGGTGGGGTATATTTGCTCTGACATGAAACTATTTTTCATCACTGTTTTGATCTTGTCAAAAGGCTACGATATTTAATGAAGGGACTTTTCTCTCCTGTTTGTAACTCACCTGAGCTGGGACGGTAACGCTTCTTCCTGTTGAACCGATGCCTCTTGTGCACTTTTGTGATTCTTGTTTAATATACAACAAAACCGACAATTGATAAAGTTTAGTTTAATTACATTTCAGAGTAAGTGTGTTTTTCCTCAGGGGTTCACTGGGAAGGGTTTCCTAAGCCGTACTCACAGGTAACGGTGAAGTGAAAGAAACTGTTAACTCTTCAACTAATTCATGCAGTCTCAAGCATTTCTTCTCAGGGATGAGAAGTGCTGAGGAGGAGGAATGAACGTTCACGTCAAGAGTCCTGTCTTACCCCCTCATCCTTCTTTTTTGCCCTCTTCATTTAAAAAGAGTTAAATATAGCTGTAATCCAAACTAGAAGGTAGTTGGCGTGGGGTTCTACACTCTGTGACCCCAAAAACGGTAAACATTTCATCTCTGAGGTGGGAAACACCTGAAATTCAAACATGATCATGGTACTGCTGTACTGGATCAGAGGACATGTTGCCTTGGCAACTCAATCCCACTCAGTCTTTTATATATATAAAAAAAGTATGAATGATTGACTGAAACCTTTTAGCGTTATGTTCCAAATCTGTAAAACCCCACCATTTTTATTTTATTTGATCAGAATCTCCAATCCTATCATTTAGAGAGTAACAGGCAGACGTCTGTAACATTAATCAGCACAAGGCTAAAAATCAATTTCATGGTTAAACGACGTGTTTTTACCAAAAAAAGCTTTAATGGTAGATTAACTGGTGTGGGAGGGTGGTTATTTTCATTACAAATTTAACACAAACAGGCCTTTTATTAAATTAATTCCCATTTAACTGCAGAGTTTTAAAGTCTGTAAATTCAAATTAAGGATAAAAATGAACTGATATGGGGGGAAATGGTCTAAAATAAACATTTTAATTGGTGACAAAGGTGCGCTGCAGATGAAACTCGACATTTTTCCTATTTTTCATTAGATACAAAGTCTCGTGTTTAAAGATCCATTTAGTCTGTTGCTGCTTCAAAAAGCAGATTCAGTGTTTATGGAGCTACAAACGGCATCTTATTTTTCTATCGACATACCAATTTGATAAAGTAAATAGGCTAATTATTATTTAGCCTAATGCTTATATCAATATTTTCACTCCAATTATGAGTTAGACCAAAAGCATCATTCCTTTGCTGTGCATCGCTGCCGACTCGCTGAAGCTCATTGTGCGACTGGTGGTGAGTGGGCGAGTTGGTGAAACATTAAGACACTGTGCTGCTCTGTACACGTGTGTGAGAGAGAGGGGGAGAGGGAGAGAGATGGCACTGCAGGCCACTACAACTGAGACTTGCTGTTACCATAGTAACAGGCTGGGAAATTTCCTGTTGACACACGACTGACTGGTTCGTCAAAACACCTGCCGTGCGTGTCTTCCCCCGGAGGTGCTTGACCTGTCATCCACCTGAACGACCTGGACTTTGTCCACACAACACATGGGAGAGTGACGGGGGTGGGGGAGGGGGTAACTGCTGCTTTCTAAGTTCACTGGGCTGAACAGTCAATCACAGCTGGCTGAGGATGTCTGAGCCATCGCCGCTGAATAGATCTGAGAGAGCGACGGCAGCCAGGATGGATATCTCCCTATGAGTCATTATTGTGGGCTACGGATCCGCCAGAGCACACTCACCGGGGTTCGCCGGCTCAGGTTTGACACCTCGCTGGCTGGATGATGTTTAAAGAGCGAGAATGTCAATACAACCCAGGTACAACAAATCTGTGCAAGTAACAGCGTGAGACGCCGAAGCGGCAGAAACCTGACAAGAATTTGAAATCAAACAAAATCCGTAACGCTTCGTTCTCCTGTCGTCTTTATTATTATTAAACAGCAGTGTCAGTGTTTCCAGCTCAGTTTATCTACAACATTCTGCAAATAATTTCAGATCCTGTAGCCACAGTGTTTTTGTACACGATGCATTGGAACGTTGACTCTTCAAAATGTGCACAAGACAGCATCTTCATACAGTCAAACATTATTTAGCAGATTAGAGGAAGAAGAATTGCATGGAATTAAATAGTTAATAAAACATTTAGTATCTGAAAACCAGAACTTCTTTTATTTGTTGCAATAATGAACTGTTTAGTTGTGGGCTGCTCCCAAATTCAACCGTACATGTAGACCCTGCTGCACTTTTACTTCTTTTTGTTACACAACTAAGGAGCCCTCGCAGGGTTTGGTTTAATAAACAACACATTCTTAATTGCAATCAAAATCTTGTGTTTAAATTCTGCATATGAGATGAGAGTGTGTGTTGTATCAGCCTGCCAGCAGCAGAGGATTCCCCTGCTGTGCAGCAACCTCACAAAAAGCCTTTTTAGGAACATTTTAATCATTTGCACACAGCTCACTTGAGCGCTAATGTCTACAGTAAGTCATTTAGTCATTTATGTTGAGATTCCTGCAAACCAGAAACTTCTTCAGAGGAGATTAAATCCCGATTCTGCCACTTATGAGTTAGTTGGGCTGGAGCCGATCTGGATTTAATACATCATCTCAGCGCGACTTGGAGAAGACCAAACGGATTACAGCGAGACAGCTTCAGCAGACAAAAGTGTTCGAGTCAGAGGAGGCGTAATCCCGTCTGCGGTGAAGAAGCAGCTTTTTGGTGAAATCTGGCTGCAAGACAAGCTGGAGCTCACAGCACAAGGGTGAAGTCGGAGCAGCTTCACCTGCACGTCTGTATGCGTGTGTGTGTGTGTGTTCTCAGCTGTCCCAGTCTGTGCTGTGCGAGTCATCACCTCTGTCCTCCTCGTCTGAGTCGGCTGCCACCTTCTTCATCCTCATCATCGCAGCCTTGATGCTGCGCTCCAGCTCGTTGTCTCCTCTGCTCGGGACTTCTTCTTGTGCAGGAACCACCTGCAACGCGACGGTTTAACTTAGGACTCCTTTCACTCTAATAAAAACATTGACGCACAAAAGAGTACATTTTCTAAAAGAACAGATTTAATAAAATACTTCTTTGTGTGAGTGAGGCATAAAAATTCATGCAGAGTAAAATTTAAGTGTTTTAATATTTTTCCAGCAGATTTCATTCATGTTCGCTTTTATTTGTCTTCAACTAATGGCACTTACACACTAGCATCAGCTCCACTCCGCCGCATTTGGAGACCGCTAATGGGGGGGTCTCCAAAAACTAAGCGCGAAAAATTGGCGCAAAGATATCAGTGATGTCATGAGCGCATCTCCAAGAACGTGGGCGGGTCAAAAGAGCGCGGCGAAGTCCACGGTATCTTCCTTTAAACAAAGGCGTCCTGAGCAGTCTTGTGCTTTTGGAGACTCGCTGCCTCTGATATTGCATCCTGCTTTGCAGTGTCGAGCAGCACTGTGTGTGTGTGTGTGTGTGTGTGTGTGTGTGCTCCTCACAGCAGACAGAAACAGAGAAAAATGGCTTCAGTCAGAGGCTTGTTAACTCCTCAGCAACCAGAATGATAATGAGGCGCGTATGCAGGAAACCACCGCTGGCTGATACTATCCGCTAATCGGAGGCTCCCTCTAAAGGTAGGCGTGAATTTGAGCCGACGAATCAGTCGGCAGTGGGTGTGTTGGCCCGGTTTTGGCCCGAGGCAGACCGCCTTAGGAAGAGAGCTGAAAACACGTCTGGTTCGGCGCTGAAATTCCCAAGGCTACCCAGATGTGAACACAAGTCACCCTGACTAGGCCGTGCGGAGCTGATGCTAGTGCCATAAAGAAAGGCTTTATAAAGAAAATGTGACTTTCCTAATTGGTATTTATGACTTGAATGATGACATAAGAGCTAAAACTCAGCCTAAATAAGTAAAACGTGACTAAATACTTGACTTGTTTGTCTGCTTCACCAGTAAGAATAAAGACTGGATTCTTGTTCTCACTATTAATCCATAAACCCTGGACGGTAAAACTCCAGTTAGACCAGTGTGAAGGTCATAACTTACAAGTTGGTCACTGTTGACTGATCTAGAAAACAAACAAGGCGAGGAATAATCTGACATGTTCTGGAATCCTTTTAAAGTAATTATGATTCCAGGCTAATTAGGACGGTTGCAATGTGTCAATGCTCTCTGGTGGACAAACCAAGTAATGAAAACACTTCATCTGTTTCACCCTTGGTTTCTTTTCTTGTTGTTGTGACTGCCTGATGCTGAGACCATATCTAGAGTGAATTAACGGTGAAATCCAACCTTCTTGAGGGTGACTCCCTGTCGGATAGCAGACATCAGATTGCTCCTGGGGTCCTCGGCAGACTTGGCAACAGGGACCTTCCGGAGCTTAATCTGCCCGCGCTGCAGCGAGGCCAGAATTTCATCCATAGTTCCTGAATCAATGCACATATAAAAGAAAAACACTTGTTTTATTTTAATGAATTCAGAAGGAGAAGAAAAAGAGAAACAACAGAACACTTCACCTATATTCTGTTTGAGCATGTTCTTTGCTGGAAACGGAGGCTCCTCTTTTTCACAGAGAGGCTTCGGCGCGTCCTCAGAGGAAGGCGAGGCTCGGACAGGAGGAGGAGGAGGTGGTATGACAGGAGGAAGAGGAGGTGGAGGGGGAAGAGGAGGAGGAGGAGGAGGTACAGAAGGAGGTGGCGGTGCAGAGTAGATCTGAACAGGGATGTCTTTAGGCTGCGGTTTTTTGGGTTTGGGTGTTTTGTTGCGTCTGGGTGCCGGGCGGATGGAGGACGGTTCTTCAGGGGAGGCAGAGGGCGAGAGGCTGATGATGGACATCGGCTGAGACACGCAAGAGACTTCTGAAGGAGACTTCCTGGACTGGGGTGTCTTCAGGATGTACTGGCCCTGTCGCTTCTTTAGAAAGACGCAAAACAGACATAAACAAAAGTCAGAGCCAATTATCAAAGGTGTAATTTTATCCTAAAAGGCAAGACCTATGTTTTATTTCCTGAAATATAGGAAGAAGTGTCTAATAACAAATGAATAAAGATCTTGAGTTTATAATGTTTATTATGAAATAAAATTCTGCATAAATTAAAGGGTCACAGATTTGTTTAACGGGACAAATTAGAGATGCTCCAATCCGATCACGTGATCGGAAAAATCGGGCCAGATCACGTGACTTTCAAAAGAGCGGAATCGGGTGAAAAGATCGGATTTAACCTAATAAAACAACAAATATGACTTTTAAAATTCATCCTGAGGTAGAGATTTTCAAACAGAACAACAATGGCTTAGTTTTAATCTCAACAAGTTCCTCTACATCAGTATTCTTTGTTTTCTTGGACGAAAACATCATTATGTCACACAATTTATGGAAGGCAGTGATTCAGACACCACAACATGCAGCTGTTAGCTAGTAGGCTAACGCAGAGCTAACGTTTCCCCTTAGGAGAGCTAAAATGTATTTTGGTGGTATTTTAAACCAGACAGGGAAAGCAGCATCAATGTACTTCCTAAACAAGTGTTGTTTTTTGGCAGATAAACTAAGGAAATGGCATAAATACAGAAAGAAAGAAATACCTAAATAATAATTTTAAAAAATTAAAGGAAAACTTGGACATGTTTTCTCTTTTTTCTTCTTATTTTAATGCTTTGCTGAAGTTTCGGATCGGGACTCGGCACATACTCAAAAACAAATGACTCGGACTCGGATCGGCAGCAAAAAAATGTGATCAGAACATCCCTAGGACAAATCGGTCTCAGCACTAAGACCGTTTGGTGAGTGTTAATGTGACATCTGACATTTATTTAAGTGAAAAGTAATTTTAAAAAAAATGAGTGATTTAAATTTTAATAAAAGAAAATCCACACTTCTTTTCTAAAACAGAAAAATGATCATTTGACATCAAAACCCCTGACCTCACTTCTGTTTGATCCTTCTATTGTAGAAATGAAGAACTGACGATCCAGCAGATATCCCACTGATGGTGTTCTGATCCCCCACCCGTTCCTTAGATAAGCTTACATAAACCTCTTTTTCAGGGAATCATGTCTAAACCACTCAGTCATGTTCTCAGAGCGTTACCAACAGCTCTCTGAGGCTGCACCACGCTGGCGTTTGAAGGGAATACTGATATGATTATTTATATCTGTTCCTGTCATATAAGATGTGGTGTTTCCCAAGTTTGCAGTCAGAGTTTAGATCCATTTTGCTAATAATTATTAAATTCCAAAGCTGTAATTTTGTATGGAGTTTAGAGGGATTATTAACAGAAGTGGTGCTACAGGAGCCTGACCTCTCTGAAGGATCGTAATCTGCTCAGAGTCTTCTCTCGCTCCTGGTCCACCCACTGCTTCCTCCTCTGCTCCTCCTCCCTCCTCTTCTCTCGTTTCTGCAGGCAACAGAGGGAGACACTGAGAAAAAAAAAAAACGGATCCCATTTCATTTGCAGCTACTGCTGGTGTGGGAGTGTCTGTGTGGGATGCCTCGTTGCCGTGGTGACGTACCAGGTGGACCTGATGATGCTGGCTGAAGAGTATAGAGCCCTGCTTGCCTGCCAGCTGCTTCTGCTCGTGGGCTTCCATGCACTGATCCTAGAGGCACACACAGAATTACTGCTGTTACACAAAATTATGTGTCTAATTTAGTTTCAAGTTGGGATTCAAACCTGCAACCTTCACGCTAAAAGGCAACAGTCCTACCAACGGTAAAAAAATCACTAATAAACACATTTACAAGGTTTATATATAAACAAATGAGTCGACTGGAGATGAGATATAGTGCAACTCTTTTAAAAGAGTAAAAGAAATTTGCTGCTGCGGTTTTTCCACACCTTCTTGTTGCGTAGATAAGCCCTCCGGGAACAGATGCTGCCTCTCTTGCTCTCCAGGCTCTGCAGGCGTCTCCTGAGCTGACTGACGAGCGGAGAGTCGGCCTGCTGCAGACCTGTGTGGAACATGCTCTGCAGCTCCTCCTGATCCTCACACACATCATAATACACCACCTCCTCCTTCAGCTCTGAAACACACAATTTAGAAACGTCCTGCTCTTTATGCTCAGAGAGCGTTTCCTTAATAAGCACCATAAACTCGTAGGTCTTCCCAGCATTCACCTTCAATAACAGATAAATGTGGAGGTCGTGGTTCTGCTTTCTAACTGAAAACTATTAAGGTTAAGAATTACACTCAGCCAAAGTGTGTTCACATAAACAGACTGGTGGACACACACACACACACACACACACACACACACACACACACACACACACACACACACACACACACACACACACACACACACACACACACACACACACACACACACACACACACACACACACACATTAGAGGCAAACATCGCTTGTCCCACGAGGAGCAATTAGGGAAATATTTACGTCAACAAAATGCAGCGTTTCCCCACAGTGGATCCTTTAAACAGGACACAGGATGGAAAAATAAAAATGCTTCCTGTGTGCACATAGCTTATAATAAGTCTAATTACACACACACACACACACACACACACACACACACACACACACACACACACAAGCTTGTAGTTTTAAAGGGCCACTTCATCTATTTTAAAAATGTCTGAACTAAACTGGAACCTTATTGTAGTTTTGAGTAGAATGAGCTTCTTTGTTAACGTGGTCATCGTCTTTAAATCTATTATTGTCTGACTGTAATCATTTATACATGAGACAAAACCTAAATCATTCTGATAAACACAATCTGCATAAATATGACAGGAAATAAATAAATAAACACAAATAAATGTAGGTTTCCTACACTGGTGTACAAGTAAATTGTCATCAGAAGTGCTAACTGGCATTTTCTCTACAAACGTGATGAACAAAGTCTAAGTGCCAATTCCAAATCCTCTCAAAGAAATTTAATAACAGAATACTTTAAAGGGAGACTAGGCGTTATTTATATGATATAAATAACGTAATTTTGGTAGAAACAGGATCGTTTCTCAGGCTCTCCGAGTGGGTTGAGGGCTTCCTGCTTCCCCGTAATATGAACCCTGCTCCTGGATGAAAACCTGGACACTTTCACCAATATAGGAAACCCCCCCCTCCCTCCGCCGGACGCACCGGACAGAGAGTGAAAAGTGGACATGTCCGGGGAAAAGACCACGTTTGGTCACCCTAGATATAGCAAAACTCCAAAACTTTTCCAGGACCTGTAGTATTCCATAACTTTTCCAGGACCTAGAAATTTGATTTTCAAATTCCATAACTTTTCCAGGTTTTTCATGACCGTACGAACCCTGTAAAGTTGAAGTGGTAGCAGCCGGCTGTTTCTCCTTCTCTGATATTATTGAGCGGAGATCCTCTCACACCAGTAGTGTTCTGGTGCTAAATGCACAAGTACATAACGACGGTGAGACCAACAACCGGATGGTCCAATCATTGCTTTCGGTCTGAGCCGTGTTATTGGCTTTTAGAGGTTTTCAGACAAATGCGAGAGAACCACTTTATTAATTTAAAAAATAAAATAAAATTTATCTCCACAGTATATTTATAGCTCTACTATGTTGTTAAGAGGCATGAAAAAAATGTTTTAAGCTAACTTGTTTTCCAAATTTGCTATAACAGCTTTAATGGTCCATGCGCCGTACTTCCATGCGTTAAAGATTCACCTTTTGCGTTCCTCGACTCTACATTAGATGATAAAAACAATCTTGAACATTTTAAAACTGGTTTCAGGGTTGCTTATGTCTGCATTATGAATAAATGCTGTTTTCCATCCCATCAGAAACAATCCTGCTCAGGACTGGTCCCTAGGAGTACAGCGACTCTACCTTTGACCTGTCTTCTCAGGGTTTCGATCTGAGCCACCAGCAGCTGCTCCTCGTTCTTCAGGATCTCAAACTTGGCATCGTATAGTTCTAGCTGGGTTTCATAGAACTGCAGTTCCAGCTGGTCCACCGTGTCCTGCTGCCTTTCGTCCCCAAGTGCAGACCTTGAATCAGCTCTCTGGTTCTGGTCTCGTCTCAGCAGGTTCTCCAGCTACTCAAAAACAAACAAGGACATCTCTTAATAAAACACAAAGAAGGCTTTATTAAAGAAAAAAATCTGTCTCTTTTGCAAATACTTTAATTAAACTGCACATAGATGCTTACTGAGAGCCGACTCAATTTTTGACAAACTGCTAGAGTGTCCTTGAACACGGTGTTCCAAAACAGAAATGAGAATGAGTGTGACGTACAGCCCGCTTTATTACCTGCAAGGTTTAATTCTGTGATAAACGGAGCTGAAACTAACAGTTACCTTCAGAGTTATGGCAGTAAAATAATTTAGTTATGGGCAGGCACCTTCAGAGCAAGCGTCCTTAAATGCCCTTAGTCACAATTAAAATCACTGTCTGAACGTGAAAAACAGAACATTATTCTTCAGATTCTCCACTCGTTTTCTCCAGATTTCAGTTAAATAAGAAGAACCACTGGTGGACACATTTTTCTCAGGTTTCTGCAGAGATAAGAGAGTCTGAAGAACGTTTTAAACAAGTCACGTCTCTGTGATCTCAGAGCATCTCCCACGGGACTTTATCAGAGCTTTAACAGTCCCTGGTTGTAGCCAACCATGATGGTTATTGTTTGTGCAAACTTGAAAACATTAACATTAAATCCACCAGTAAAGAGATCAGAGCATGAGTAAACTCACAGCATAGGGCAACTCGGGTCCTGTGACAGATCTTTGATTGGGTTTAATATTATTACTATATTAGATATTATGACATTAAGGTCAATTTTGACATGAAAGTAGCTGAGAGTGCTTCAGAAAATAAACTCAAACTGCTGTTGGATCATGCAAGACCTTGCAATACCGCGGGCTGTTTTTTCACAGCTCATTTTATACTCATCTTCAAAAACCATATACAACTGACTTCATGTAGAACAAGAGGACTCTATAATCAAAGACATCTTGATGGTGTTCAGGAAAAAAGGATTTAAAAGCAGAAACCTGAAACTTACTTTTCTCCTTTTTCTATTGTAAAAATGACCAAAAACCTTGTGCTAATTTTGTTTTTAGCTATAATGTGTTTAAATTTAAATGATGTTAGCGTGATGGGTTCTGAATTCCTTGTGAGCACACCGTACGTACACACAAAAACACACTATATAAGCAAAAGGTGTCATGCTGTGAAATCTGCAGGTAACCCAGCGCATTCATCAGCGCCGCGGTGTTACGGTACCACCAGCACAAAATATTCTGCGTAGGTGTAACTACTGATCTCATTAGAAACAGTCACAGACAGCTGTCTATGCAAAGGCTCGTGTTGATTTCACAGCAGCAGCTACTTCCAGCATCCACAGGTCTGATTTAAAACAGATTAAAGATGAATAATGCAGCAACATAAAGGTAATGGGGATGAAAATGTTCTGTTCTCTGACCTAAAACGTAAATAAAACTCACAAATTCAGGGTGGCACCTAATCTGCTGCAGTTTCCACTAAATACGGTGATCCTGACATTAAAACCATTCCCCTCATTCAGAACGCATAGACACAGTCTTAATACATATAAAGACACACTCACTTATTTATGCATGCAGGTTTTTAGGGGGGTGTATCGGTGGGGATCCTCTGAGTTTTTAGAGAGAGCTTTATAAATAGATCAAAAGCTCCTGCAGCCAGAGACTCAAGAGTAGAATAAAAAGCAAATAAAAAAAACCTTTATCACACTGCAGATTTACAACCACTACAAACCACAACAAAAGAAGTGCTCTGCTTGATGGAGAAATAAAAAAAGGATTTTTTTGTAAAACCTCCCAGACTCCACTACGCTGACATGACACGCATCGACTGACAGAACCTTTAGAGAAGCCGTTCGTGTTAATAAAACACATACCCGCTCTTTGATGGTGTCTTTTTTGCGACTGAGACACATCTCTGTGGCTCGCATATGCTGCAACGTTTCCTTAGCAAAAAGGAAGCGCAGTTTCTCCAGCCTGGGAGCTGCAGACGCCCAGGCAGCAGGTCCAAAACGCCGCTTATCCTCCTCCATCTGTTTTAACATACCTGGACAAAAACAGGAGAATCTGTCAGACCTCTGCATTACAGAACAAATATACAACTCATGAAATAGATCTAAACCAGCCTGAACGTTTAAAAACATCTTGCTTCCAAAGAGCCAGACTTGTGGTTTCTTTAAGCTTTCTGAGGGTTCCTCTGTACCCGACTTATGATGTGAGTTTAAAAAATAAGTGGACAAATTTTAGACCTAAACTATTGTCAACAGATAAAAAGGATAGAAAACCTACAAAATCGTAAATCAAGATCAAGATCTTACATCTACTGTGTGTCACGGTTTTGGCTAATACCTCATAAGGATTCATCTTGTTGCTGCTAAATTCTATTTAATTAACTTGACTGTCTTATCTTTGGTTTTTTCATTAATTCAACAAAGAATTTAAGAACAAAATGTTTTTTTTTCCCACAAAAGGCTGCTAATTAAAAGCCATTAACACTAGGGATGCATGATATATCGGCATCAATATTGGTACGGACCGATGTTAGACATATTTTAACATATCAATTAGGGATGTAAGAAAATATCGATATGGCAATATATCGTGATATTTTTTCCTGCGATATTATATCGATATTCAAAAGCTGTGTATCGAATTTTTGGAAGAATTTACATGCACACATTTGTGTATTTTCTTTTCTTTTGGTGCAATTCAAACGCCGACCACTAGCTGGCAGCAGTGTGCAATGGGTTTTGTTTCCACCATTGAAATGTAAATCCCTCTGTTATGGTTCAGATTCCTCATGTTAAACATGTTATGTATCAGTTTGGACTGTTTATTGAATTTTCCTACAATAAATTCAGTCTAAAAAAATAGCTAATATCATCTGGTTGAATGTATCGCAATATAACGTGATATATCGTATCGTCTCCCCTGTATCGTGATACGTATCGTATCGCTAGAATTTTACCAATACACATTCCTAATATCAATATTGGTCCGATAAGTAAAACTGGGCCGATATTAGCAAACAATATTATTTTCCATCTAGTAGCCATTTGTGTATCAGTTTCCGGAGGGGGTGGGGGTAATAATTGTTTGGTCATATGACAGTGATAGTAATCATCTTTAAGGCGTAAATATATGTGGTCTGAGTATATAATAATTATATTTATATATAATTACTATATTTGGGGTGTTTATTGGTAAGAGTCTCCAGAAACCCTAACGCCTCCAAGTGTGTCTAGTGTTATCACAAGATTTTGTTGCTCTGTCAGAGTGAAGGCGGTAAAAACTGCTGCCACCTAGCAGTCGGGGTTTGAATTGCACCACACAAAAGAAATATAGTAAATGTTAGCGTGTAAATTCTCAATAAAAAATTGATACACTGCTTTTAAGATGGCGCGACACGGGTTGCAGCCTGTCAGAGCAGTTCTCCCTTATTCACTCTCTTTATTATTCTTTGCTTGTCATGTTTTATTCTTTGCTTGTCATGTGCTGCGAGTTTTTAACCGCATGATCCACAGGAGTACTTTTGTGTCGTTTGTGTTCATTTTTTTACTTTTATCTGAACATCTGGGGATCGCACAAGGAAATTCTCCCGGGTCCATCCACGCACCTATCATCTACAGCAGGGACCAGCTGATGAAGTTGTGGCCACCGGCGCTCCTCCACACAGATGTGTTTATTAATGAGAGATGGTGCAACCCGGCGCATGTGACCATTAAACAAAAACTCTGTACAAAAGACATTGAGATACTGGCTGTTGGTCTCCGGCCCTATTATATCCCGAGAGAGTTTTCACATGTCATAGCGTTTAATGTGTACATCCCCCCCTCGGCTGACGCAGTCGCTGCATGCGAGCTGCTCCAAAGTTCTGTGGAGAAGCTGCAGACAGCTCATCCAGATGCGCTTGTTCTCATCAGCGGGGATTTTAATCACGCCTCACTCTCCTCCACTCTCCCCACTTTTACAAAGTATGTTAAGTGTCCCACAAGAAATTTCAATACAACTGATCTTCTGTATGCTAATGTCAAAAACGCATAAAGTTCCTCCACCCTGCTGCCGCTCGGCCGCTCAGACCACAACCTCATTTACCTGAAGCCTGAATACTTACACACCCAGGGTGATTAGGGAGCCTCCTCAGAAAAAAACTGTGAAAGTGTGGAATGAGGAATCAACAGAAATTCTGAGGGACTGTTTCCAAACCACTGACTGGGAAACACTCTGCAGCGCTCATGGTGATGACCTTGACAGCCTGACCCACTGTGTGACTGATTATGTAAACTTCTGTGTAGAAAACACCGTGCCAACACGAAGAGTGAGGTGTTTCTCAAACAATAAACCTTGGCTGACCACAGAGCTGAAATCCCTGCTGAATGAGAAAAAGAAAGCTTTCATGTCTGGAAATAAGGAGGAGCAAAAATGTGTACAGAAAGATCTCAAATACAAAATAAACCAGCTCTGGTGGCCTAGTGGTAGAGTGTCCGCCCCGGGACTTGGAGATCGGGGTTCAAATCCCGGCCGGGTCATACCAAAGACTTTGAAAAATGGGACCCAATGCCTCCTCGGAGTTGGATTGGGGGGTTAAACCACCCGAGTGCTGCCACAGCTGCAGCTCACCGCTCCCCACAATGGGGATGGGTCAAATGCGGAGATGTAATTTCACCATTGTGTGATGAATACTTGGGACTTTAACTTTAAAGACGGGCTAAAGACACCTAAAGGAGGAAGCTTGTGAATCAGCTGGGGGCCTGGGGCAGAACAATGCTCGTGGTGCATGGAGAGGCCTCAGGAACATCACAGGTCACAGGGGGAGGAGTGGTGCCAGTGGGTCTGCTGAAGGGGACCAGAACCGGGCCAATGAGCTTAACCTGCTTTTTAACAGACTCAACTCCACTCCCCCCACCACTGCAACAGGCACCACCACCAACACCCCCCAACCACCTCCAGTCAACCAGCCAACCCCCCACCTCCCAACTTCACACCATTCATCAGCTTCTCCCCCCTCCACCAACTCTCATCAGCAACAAGCCCCCCCTCACTACCCCCTCTCAGTTACTGGTACTCACCTGGACCAGGTGAGGAGAGAACTGAGGCGGCTTAAGAGCAGAAAATCAGCAGGTCCTGATGGAATCAGCCCCAGACTGCTCAAAGACTGTGCTGACCAGCTGTGTGAAGTGGTCACACACATGTTCAACCTGAGCCTTCAACTAGAGCAGGTCCCCATCCTGTGGAAGACCTCCTGTGTGGTTCCAGTCCCCAAAACATCACATCCCAGGGATCCAGACCACTACAGACCAGTCGCCTTGACCTCCCACCTGATGAAGACTATGGAGAGACTCATCCTCACCCATCTAAGTTCAGTGGTGACCCCAGAAATAGACCCACTTCAATTTGCATATAAACAAAACATGGGGGTGGAGGACGCCCTCATCTACCTGCAGCACCGGGCTCTGAATCACCTCGAGATTCAAAAAAGCACTGTGAGGATCATGTTCTTCGACTTCTCCAGTGCCTTCAACACCATCCAGCCGTGTCTACTGCAGCAGAAGATGAGGGGTGCAGGAGTGGACGAACATCTGACCTCATGGATCATCAACTACCTCACCAACAGGCCACAGTACGTGAGGCTGCATAACTGTACGTCTGAGGTGGTTGTGTGCAGTACTGGAGCTCCGCAGGGTACAGTGCTCTCACCCTTTCTCATCACCTTCTACACCTCGGACTTCACCTACAACACCAGCAGCTGTCACCTCCAGAAGTTCTCTGATGACTCGGCCATCGTCGGCTGTGTGTCTGAGGGGAACGACCAGGAGTACAGGTCAGTCATCATGGACTTTGTGGACTGGTGTGAGCGTAACCACCTTCGCTTGAACACCAGTAAAACAAAGGAAATGGTGATTGACTTCCAGAGAAACACCCCTCCTCACTCACCAGTAAACATCCAGTGAGCAGACATTGAGGTGGTGGACACCTTTAAGTACCTGGGTGTTCACCTCAACAGTAAACTGAACTGGTCCCACAACACAGATGCTCTGTATAAGAAGGGTCAAAGCCGCCTCCATCTCATGAGGAGGCTGAGGTCCTTCGGAGTTAAATCCCAGCTGCTGAAATCCTTTTATCACTCTGTTGTTGGCTCTGTTATTCATTCAGCTGGGGTCTGTTGGGGTGTAGGCAGTTCTGACCGAGACAGGAAGAGACTGAACAAGCTAGCTACCAAAGCTAGCTTGGTTCTGGGCTGCCCACTGGATTCTGTTGAGGAGACGTGTGAAAGGAGGATGCTGGGGAAGATGACCTCCATCTTAAGAAACCCCTCCCATCCACTGCACTCCACTGTGGAGGTCATGGACAGCTCCTCCAGAGGTAGACTGAGACATCCCAGATGTAAAACTGAGCGCTATCGCAGATCCTTCATCCCTTCTGCTGTAAGAGTGTATAACTCCTCAGTTTAAGCTGTGCTGGTATCATCCTGGTACACAATAACACCAATGCAATA
Source organism: Aphyosemion australe (assembly GCA_006937985.1). Classification (NCBI taxonomy): domain Eukaryota; kingdom Metazoa; phylum Chordata; class Actinopteri; order Cyprinodontiformes; family Nothobranchiidae; genus Aphyosemion; species Aphyosemion australe. The sequence continues at coordinate 446,690 of SSNS01000001.1, forward strand.
TTCAGTATGTGTTCTATACTTGTGCAATACCGGATTCAGATTGTTGTCTGTGTCTCTTACAGTATGCTGCATAGTGTTGGTACCAAGTTTGTTTTCATCTTTTATTTGTGTTTTTTTAGTGATCTAAGATTACAATACTAGATTACTGCCTATGTGTATATAGATGTACCCTTGTTTTTATCTTCTTCTAATTACCTTTTGAGTGATGGTGCTGCTGTGACAAGTGAATTTCCCCACTGTGGGATCAATAAAGTCTATTCTATTCTATTCTATTCTATTCTTAAATATTAATTCAGTATCATTACACAAAATATCCCAATATTTCAGTGTATTATTTTCTTACATTGTTTCTTATATTCATTGGTAAATATCAGTTATCGGATATAACAGCGATATTAATGTCGGATATCACATTTTCATATCGGTGCATCCCTAATTAAAGCATTTAAAACAGAATCTAGAGATTTGTTGTGTGCAGACATAACTCAGGCTCATCCCTTGAGCTTAAAGGCTTTATAAGATAAATTGAAACATAAAAGAACACTAAGAGGCAGAAATACTTATAACTGCATAATTAAAAATGTTACTAAACAACAATTTTAAGGACAAGGAAAAATTAAACATCAGCTCTGCTTTATCTTACTTTCCTAAAACAAATAGCAAAATGTATCCATGTATCGCCTGCCATAATATCTGCATTTCAAAGCTGACTGGAAATGCATAACTAAGGTTTTAATCCTTAGATGTGACTGTTGTGATTTGACTGAAGTCATTAAAAACAGGATTGGATGCATTTCCCTGATTTCCCTTTTGAAAGCTTCTGAATTTGAGTTAAACTAAAGGATTTGTGACGTAACTCTGACAAAAATAATCTGCATGCTGCCTCAACATCCACATGTAACATAGCATGAACCCTGGATGACGTTAAAAGGAAGGAAACTTTGTCAAAAGGACAAAACATGCCTAAAAATGTGCTTTTAAAGTTGTGAATGAATCCTGTGTCCTGTAGTCTCAGCCTGGTCTTTTCTGACGATTTCATTCCATCATAAATAAGCAACTGCAATGAATGCTGTAATTTATTTCCTTGTGTGACAGGATTTATGCAAAAGTAAGAAAAATAAACAGCAACTTATACCAGCCAGAGCCTTTGAAGTCTGAGCAAAGTAGGTGACAGTGATGTCCTGAATAGAGGCGGCTGCGTCTTCTGCTTTCATTCTCCACTCCTCCGCCTCCTTCTCCAGAGCTGCGATTCTCTTGGGACCCAACTCTTCAAACTCCAAAGACTTCTGCAGTGATCCACGGGGGGAAACAAAATAAACAACAAACAACAGTGGACAGTTTACACTCAGTGATTTCCTGCTTAGCAAACCCACATGAAGCTGATGTTTGTTCTGAATATGTTCTGCAAAAAGGAAGCTACTTTCTTAAATCCTCAATAATCTGTAATGGAGAGGGTTGAAACGCTTTTATCTTTCTGTTTCTATGAAGCTCAGCTAGATCAACCTGAAAGGAAAGATTTAGTAACTAAAGATTTATACTAAAACAAACAAAAAGGAGGATATCGTCATCACGGGGGCATGAGAGTATCATCATGAGTTTATAACACAGAATAACAACTTTACAGTATTTTTAAAAACTTCGTGTTCTGCCTAAACTTTACACTGATCTTTCATTTGTGTTGCGAATGTTGCAATAAACTTTGTTTTCCTTACAAATACAGACTTTGCATTTACCAGAATCTCTATTTTGTAAAGGCAAGCCAGTTCTCTCATATCTCTGAAAGGCTGCAGCAGATACTGGAAGAAGCTGGTGGCAACAGCCACCAGGTCTTGGTAAGCTTCATCTTCTGCCTCGTAGGTCCTGAGCAGCTCTACCATCCCATCAGCACTGCTGTGGCTCTGCAGCAGCTGGAAACACAGAGCAAAGAAACACTTTTACTCCTAGCCTTGTTACTTTAATGTTCATCCTGCAGGACTTCTCAGCTCAGAATAACTAATGATTTTCTTGTGCACCAATAAATACCAAACACACGTTTATTTGTTTAAATGACTTTCATCTGAATTTTAAAAGCAGAAAAACGAACCCTCAGGATTGCAACATGTAATAAACCAATTATATCAATGAGAAGTCTGGTTTTAGAGCTTTTTACCACCACTGAGTGGTGCTAGTATACAGGCTCCAGCTTTAACTCCAGGAAAACAAAGTATAATAAATAAACCACTAAATCCTACCAAATCAAACATGTCTCTCACGAAAACAGTTAAATAAAAAGTGTGAGAATTCAAATGTTGCTGAAATTGTTTAAATCTAAGCTAAAAATTATTGAAATGAAAGAAAATCAAAAAGTTGAGTTGATTTAGTTTGTTATGAATAAACATCTTGCTGAACAACAACAGTTTTGTTGTTGACAGCATTCTGTCTTTTTACAATATTTGAGCCAAATGTTATTCCAAGACATGCTAAATACAGATTTAAAGAGAAATGTTTATTAAACCAGATGTTCTTGCTGAAAATGTTTTTAAGATGTGGTGTTAGAGATTTGCATTTTTAAAGAGAAAATAGTTCTGTTTGGAAATGGATTAAAGCTTATTTTTCAACTGTCTGTATATAAATATTTTAGGATATTTTCCAAACAGTAAGTCAGAGAACTTATTAAGCAGAACCTCTTTAGCGCTGGAGCAAACAGGCAAGAATCTGAAAATACCAACTTCTCATTTAATTTAGGTTTTTTCATCATTTTTTCATACATGGCTGCTTTTACAATTTCAGTGTGTGTTTTATATTTGTTGCGATTCTCCAAGTGAAATGATTACTTCTATATTTATATCATGTTCTGATGTAAATAAATACTGGTTGTACATAAATTGTTTAGATTTGTGATTCTAATGTTGCCCTATTTTTTCTCTATTATGTATTTTTAATAGTTCATAATTAGCCTTTCGCCGGCCCCGCCCCCAGAACGGCTATTGTCCAATCACACATCATAGCAACCGTTACTATCCGACAACTCCAAACAAAATGATGAAGCTAAGCCTAATTTACTACTAAGCATTAGCCTCGATAGTAGTCGTGTCTCCTTCGTTTCCCTTCAGAACCTCCTCATCGAGCTCAACCAGCAACAGCCAAGCATGAGTGCCCCCCCCCCCGCCCGCGGCTGGGCGGAGGTCCGCCTCCCAGACTATCCAAGATCCTTTATAAGACACACCGTGCCGACAAATCAGCGTAATATTACCTCAACCGTGTGTCTTATAAACGCACATTAAGCCTTGGCGCAACAGCAGGTGGTGTCATGATCACGTGATGAATTAATGCCGAGCTCCGGCCGGGAACTAAAAATTAAAGTAAACACGGGCATAAAAAGTTACATTTTATTAACAGACTCAGCTGAGATGATAGCGATGCAGAGCGCCTGGAGCTTTTCTCCGTTAGAGCTGCCTGCAGCTCAGATCATCTGACAGCTGACATCTGACAGCTCACAGGGACACCGCATCGCCGCCACCGCTCTTCGGATCCACGCGTCTCCGGACGCCGGACCTTCTCCCAAACTCCCAACTCCTTGTTCCCTGCTACGCTTCGCTCAGCGGAGCCGACACTAATATATCCCTCCACTGCATACTGTAACCCTTTTGCCTCGATCTGGATGATATTGAGGAGAAATTGCTCCAAAAAATGTCGCTGACACACATCTGTCTACTTCTTTCCATCGCGGAAATCTGCGGAGCTGCAGTATTTGATCCACTTATTGTCGGAGTTGGCAACAGTAACTAAGGGGGGCGGGGCTCGGCGACAGGTCAATTGTGCAAACACAGACAGTATTTCATGATTGTTGAAACATTTATAAACTTTATTTTCCCATCCATAACTGGCAACAGGAGAAAGCGAGTGATTGTAGTAACCATATTTGACCACAGAATGTCACTATTACTCCATTCTTACACACTGCACCTTTAAGTAATTGAATAATGCAAATATATCAACCCTCAGACAGCCATACAGATGTGACAGCTGTGCCCAGCTCTACCGTCACCCTCTCACCTGTCTCAGGTGACTCTTGGCCCTCGACATCTCCTCCTGCATCGTCTTCTTCTTGAACTCCTGTAGGTTTTCAAAATACTCCTCAACATCCCGCTCATCCTGGGTGAATAAAGTTTCCAGAACAATCTTCCGTCCGCAGAGGTCGATGGCCGTGCTGAAGTATTTCTCCAGTTTCCTACATGGAGCATCAAAATCCCTCTGGTTGTCATCCTCGGGGCCTGACCTTCGGTTTAGCAACAGCAAGTCCCAGATGTTACCATCTTCAAACTCGGATAAATCCGGGAAGCAGCCCCCCAGGACGTCTGCCACGCACGTAAACTGTTGGTGAATGTGTTTTAAATCACTGACAGAGAACAGTCCAGCCCAGCTCATCTGCGGGTCACCGACGGAAACTTCAGCTTTGCGTTTCTGTCGCTGTAACGTCCGGTTGTGGCAGGTGACAGCGAACTTGGACTCTATTACATTCCACTGAACGATAAAACCTAGCTTAAACGTTTCTTCCTCTTCAAATAGATCGCTTTTAATGGCTACCCATCCTTCCAGACTGTCTAACCGGTCAAACTCCATGCTGTCCATCTCAAATACTGAGGTTTTGCTTTGGCCTCAGAAAGCTGCTGGCTCTGTTTACAACATCCGCCATTACTGTGACGAAAGATGCTTTCAATGATTATAGATATTCGGAAATTCGAAAGATTTTCTTTGAACGCAAATAATCTGCCGTCAGTTCTCGTATTTGGTTTCAATAAATGTTGATAGAGGGAATAGATGAGAGAAACAAATCAGCATGAGCTTTGTTGTCTCTTAAAGAAACATGAATTTGAGATTTTTTTAATGTAACAAACGTGTAAATTCTCTAAAGTAAGCCTGGCTCACTGAACAGCATTTGCCCAACCTTTAAAAAATGTTACTAATGACTGAATAGCGGCGTGTTTTGATTTTTATTAAGTGGTTTCACCGAAGCCTGAAAGGGGGCTCAAAGTCGAACTAAAAGCGTTTCGGTGGCTGACTTGATAATTTACGAGGCTCCTTGAACGCACCGCAATGACTTGTTTCGCGTTCAACTTTGACCTTTGAATCACATGCTCGGGGAATTCCATCCTCAAAAACAGCATAAACAAGACACTATATTTTTTATTTTTCAGTGTCAACAAAATAATTATGTTTAAACAGAATGTTTTTTTTTTATTGTGCGAATTTTCTGAGTGGATTTTTGAGATGTCTGTCATCTGAGCTGTGTAAGTCTTATATATACAGTCTTTGGAAGCCCCCATCTATTTTTATCATAGCTGAGTGGAGGACTCTGCAAGTTTGTTACCAACACAGCCCTGAAATGGTTGCTTTGTACGGACTGCTTGCTTACTGAGTTATACAGGTAAACTTTTAATCAATAGAAAAGTAATTTCCATATAAATATAAATAGTAGATTACAAAGTGCTGTGTTTATTGACTTATATCAATAAATAAAAACAAGAGGGTTGATTTGACTTAGTATCAGATCATTTCAAACTTGTGTTCTGACAGTTTTCATGGACCTGAATGAAATCAGAGGGCTCAGGCTGGATGTAATTGCAGAGGAAGGTGAGCACCAGGACTTGAGCAGGGGATCAACCACCATGGAGATGTTCAATTTGGCTTCAGATCGAGCTGGAAGGACCTTGCAGCGGTTCTCAGTCGGCACCAATGAATCATTTCGTTTTGAACCCTGTGAGGACAACTCTCCATCTCCAACTGGGGCAGCAGATGGATATGGTGATGATGATGATGATGATGATGTATTCAAGAAGGGAGAACCCGAGGTGGTGACATCAATTATAGCTGAGGATTTACAGTTAAACAGGAATGCACATTCATGAACATTTGGTGATTTTAAATGTATATTTAAATCACTTTTTCATTCAAATGGGTGAAAAACCTGCATGAAGAAAACAATTACAGTTTGTTTTTATAATTTTTCAACACGAAGGGGTAAAGTCTGGCTTTTTGCTGCTTGTAGAGTGACATCGTCTCCACCAGGAACCGACTGCAGGGGAAGGTTGCTGAGATGGAGAACTTTGCAGGTCATCTGGAGGAAATCTTTCTCACTGTCGAGGTGAAACTAAGAAGTCATATTTGGTTTGGTGTAACATTTATAGATTTTAATTGTGATTTACTGCTTTTTAATTGTGAAATTTTGTTTATTCTTGTTTTTGTAATTATTTATATTCTATTTTTGCCTCAAAAACAGACAAAATTTATCTTGAAAACTCAAAAATCTATTTTTATTGCCTCTCATTCTATTCTTCTCTATACATATGACTAATATGTCTAAATCTCTATCTGGACCTCTGTGATCATTCATGTCCAGGAGAATTTTGGCCGTCAAGAGCAGCACTTGGAGCAGCACTACAACGATGTGCTGCAGACTTTGTCTCAGCGATATGACGAGAGGGCGAATGAACTGGAGGAAGAGAAGAAGAGTAAGTTGGAGTCTCTGTACAGCCAGCTGCTGGCCTGTGGTCAGGCACTGGACAACTCCAAGGAGCTGATTGAGACAGCCCAGGAGACGTACCGCAGCCAGTCCAAGAGACTCTTCCTGAAGGTGCTTTAGCTCAGTTTCTGCAGAACTTTGGTCAATGTTCTGCTGCCTTGATTTAAAAGCCATTTGTCTGATTTCTTTGACTTTTCTTGACAGACCGTTATGCCCATCATTAAAAGGTAAGCGTGATCATTCTAGTGAGTTTGCATGGCATGACAACTAGCATAGCATAAATATTTGTGGCATGAAGCTGCTGTTGTAGCTCCAAGTAGCAAAAATCTGGAGAAATTTCCTCATGGCTTGAATTTTTACCTGTGAGCAAAATTTCAGATTTCTTTTCATTGTCAACTAGATTTGAAGCATTTGCCAAAGAGGATGTTGACCTCACCCTGTCTACAAACCTTGAATTCAACACGCCACTCGCTGATCTGTCAGACGTGAAAACTATGATGGACTCTATCAACGTCGTTCCAGGTCTGAGTCAAAACCTCATCCTCTATGCTAGATGATGACATTTTCACAATAGAGTTTTTGTTTTAACGTCAAAGCAGTTGACCTTGTGAGTTTTTACCGTTTTTACTAGGGATGCTCCTATCCGATCACGTGATCGGAAATCGGGCCCGATCACGTGATTTTCAAAAAATCGGGATCCGGTGAAAAAGATTGGATTTAACCTTATAAAACAACAAATACGACTTTTTAAATTCATCCTGAGATCTTAACAAGTTCCTCTACATCAATATTCTTTGTTCCTTGAAAGAAAACAACACCATTACGTCCCACAATTTACGGCAGGTGGCGGGATTCAGACACCATAACATGCAGCTGTTAGCTAGTAGGCTAACGCAGAGCTAACACTCCACTGGAGAGCTAAGATGTCTGTTGGTGGTATTTTAAACCGGACAGCGAAGGCAGTGTAACAGCCACCTGTAATGTGTGCAAACTGGGCATTCGACATGCTGGAAAAGACAGCTGCAATAAAAAAATTAAAGGAAAACTTGGATGTGTTTTCCCTTTTTTCTTCTTATTTTAATGCTTTGCTGAAGCGATCGGGACTCGGTATCGGCAGATACTCGAAATCAAATGACTCGAACTTGGATCGGGAGCAAAAAAATGTGATCGGAACATCCCTAGTTAACATCTAAACTTCTACAAATGCACAGGGACAGTAGAAAAGTCCGGGCCAGGCTGATTGCACAGATAGCAACTGATTTTAGTTTTCTTACATATGGGGGCCAGTGTGTCGATACAAGTGAGCTTAGCAACCAAGAGAGTGTTGTGATTAGACCATATCTATCTGAAGCATCTTCATTAGTTTCAGGACCACTTAATGACAGATATATGGGACAGAATGATGGAAAAAAACTCATGATCCCTTTACACCCTGAAGCTGATCAGGGTGGGGGACACAAACAAGCTAAATTTATGTTTGACAAAATTACACAGTGATATCAGAGTGACAGAGATGGGATGTTTATGTTTGTATGATACAAAGACAATTCAAGGAAAATTAAAGAAACTCATTCACATATTGTAGGAAAATCAAATGATGATGGGCAAAAATGGCATCCACGGGAGAATTCCAATACCAAAATCTCTCATCTTTGCCCGTATCATCTCGATGATCCCCAAGACTTTTTGGGAAATATTTTATGGACTAACAAGACTAAAATTAAGATTTCTAGAGGGTGTGTGTCTGGTTACATCTAGTGTAAAACTAACACTGCATTTCATAAAAAGAACACCATACCAACAGTCAAACTTGATGGTGGTAGTGTGATCCTTCCTGTCAGATAGGTATGTGACTGTTAGGATTGGAAATTTTAGCTCGAGTGACGCTCCTCTTAAATATGGAGTCCCACAGGGCTCTGTACTCGGTCCACTACTTTTTAATCTTTACTTGCTCCCACTTGGTGCTATTTTTAGGAAATATGGCCTTGATTTTCATTTTTATGCTGATGACTCAGGTCTATGCTCCCACTAAAGCTAAGAAAGTAGCTTTATTGTGCCTCCGTGAGACTGGATGAGCTGTAATTTCTTGCAGATTAATGATTCTAAGACAGAGCTAATTATGCTGGCACCCAGTGGTTCTCCAGTATTTCCACAGTCATTTGTGAATGGTCTTTCAAATGGTGCAAAGTAGGGATGCAACGATACCACTTTTTTCCAAACCGATACGATACCGATACTTGGATCTGAGTACTCGCCGATACCGATACCGATACTTGTACCACACACAAAAATGCAATGAATTGGAATACAGGCTTTTTTGGGAAACATGAACAGCAGGTTCTTTTTGATGAAAATAGTCATCTCTGCATTTTCAGGTGTGAGCCTGTTTCTGCTTTCATTCACAATGTTTGAAACAGCTCCCCCTATTGGTCAATATAGAAAACTACAACAGAAATGACAAGTCCCAGTGAAGCCACTTTCAGGCAACTGGTATCGGTACCTGGTATCGGTTAGCTTTTTTCTGGTATCGGTATCTGTATCGGTATCGGCCCGATACCGATACCAGTATCGGTATCGGTGCATCCCTAGTGCAAAGGATGTGGTGTCTAATCTGGGTGTTAAGGTTGATTCTCAGCTTAATTCTGATTTGCACATCAATAACGTACGATCTTGCTTTTTTCAGGTGAGAAATCTATATAAGGTGAAGTCTTTTTTGATTAAGAAGAATTTGGAGAAGCTTATACATGCCTTCATAACTTCTCGTCTAGATTACTGCAATAGTCTTTACCATGGCATTAGTCAGAGATGTATTGTCAGATTGCAGCTAGTTCAGAATGCTGCAGCCCGTCTTCTGACTGGAACCTGTCGATGTGATCACATCTTACCAGTTCTTGCATCTCTACACTGGGTCCCTGTTAAGTTTCGTGTGCAATTTAAGATTTTGGTTCTGGCTTATAAATGTTTAAATGGCCTTGCACCTGTCTATCTTTCTGAGCTTCTCGTGCCGTATGTTCCATCTCGTGTACTGAGGTCGGCTGACCAGCATACATTGAATGTCCCTAGGGCGCGGCTACAAAGAAGAGGTTTTAGGTCTTTCTCTGTGGCAGCACCTACTCTTTGAAACACGTTGCCAATCTGTTGCTACTTTTAAAAAGCTACTGAAGACTTTTTTTATGTGAAAGCTTTTAACACCTTGGGTTGACTGGGTGATCCTGTTTTTTATCTTTTTGTGTCGGATTTTACTTTTGTTTTTATTTCATGTTTTTAATTGACTGTCATTTTATTGTATTTTTATTTTTTTTTATTTTTTGTTAAGCACTTTGGGCAACATTGTTTGCATTTAAAGTGCTATATAAATAAATTTGATGATGATGATGGTCTCGGGATGCTTTGCTGCTTCAGGACCTGGACTGTTGGCTGTAATTTCACTCTTAGAGTGTTATTGTTTTTGACAATAAAACTGGACTATTTTTCTAACCCATTAAAACAGCTCCGTCTGCCCCAGTAATCAACCCACAGATGCCCAACTCGGCCACCCAGACGTCCCTGCATGTGCGCTGGAGCTTGTTTTCTGACGACACGGTGGAGTTCTACGAGCTTTACTACAGACCAGTGCTGGAGGACGTGCCAGCAGACGGTACCAGTGCACCACATGGTACGTTATGGTCAGGGATGCCTGCATCTACAGCTAAAAACAATCAAGGGATGCAATTTCATCTGGATTTTGTTATATGAGCTAATGATGTGTCTGCTCTGTTTTCAGAGAGCAGGGTGAAAGTGAAGGAGACCCACTGTACTGTGATGGATCTGCTTCCCAATGCCCAGTATGAGCTCTGGGTGACGGCTACCAACACAACAGGCATCAGCCCTGCAAGTGAGAAGGCCTTATACATGACAGGTAAATGTTACACCCATCCCCTACAGCTAGGTGAATAAATGTGACTTTTTTATTGTTGCACAATGCAGATGATTGAGTTGATTAGGGCAGCAGTAGCTCAGGAGGTAGAGCGGGTTGTCCAGTAATCGGAAGGTTGCAGGTTCGATCCCGGCTCCGGCCAGAGAATGCTGCTGTGTGTCCTTGGGCAAGACACTTAACCCGCCTTGCCTGCTGGTGGTGGTCGGAGGGACCGGTGGCGCCAGTGCTCAGCAGCCTCGCCTCTGTCAGTGCGCCCCAGGGCAGCTGTGGCTACGTTGTAGCTCATCCCCACCAGTGTGTGAATGGGTGAATTGAGTTGATTGTGTTGTGAAGCGCCTTGGAGAACCCTAAGAAGGCGCTATACAAATACAGACCATTTACCATGATTGTTTTTCTCACCTTAGATGTTTGAAGTTTTAAATAAGGCTTGAATCTGGTCTACACAGTGCCATCGCCTCCAGTGATTAGGCAGCGGGAGTGCACTAGCTGCCCAGAAGCTGCTCTGATCCGCTGGGAATCAGGAAACACCAACCCTGTGGACTCGTACACCGTGGAGCTCAGAGAGATGGGTTCTGACGGCACGGAGAGCAGCATTACAGAGTAAGAGAACCCAGCTACTGACAGGTTTTGCTTTATTATGTCCATAATCAAGCTTGGGTTGTGCTTATGGGATTTTTCAGGTCCTGTGGTCATAGAGCTGCTGATTCAAAGTGCACTCTGTCCTAGAAAATCTATTCTTAGCTTTAGCTCCTGCAGCAGTGTTTGCCTGAGCTGCAAGTTTGTCCTCATATATGGGGTCATTTTCATTTTTTATCCAGTTACTTGAAAAAAGCAACAAACTATTAAAACATGCAATTAAACCCCTAATTGATCTAGTTATTTAGTGGTGCTGAGAGAGGAGTCTGCAACCTTTATGACAAAAAGAAGCATTTTTACAATCTTATGTGCTGTAGTTTTCTTTTTGTTTGCAGTGTTACGTAAAAAGAAAATAGATTACAGTTCTTTCTATTATTATATCTATCTCAGTTGTGGGCGATAATGGCAGAGGAGTTAAGTGGCCGCCTTGCAATCGGAAGGTTGCAGGTTTGCATCTCGCTCAGTCTGTTGCTGTCGTTGTGTTCTTGGTCAAGACACTTAACCCACCTTGCCTGCTGGTGGTGGTCGGAGGGACCGTTGGCGCCAGTGCACTGCAGGCCTCGCCTCCGTCAGTGCGCCCCAGGGTAGCTGTAGCTACAATGTAGCTCATCCCCACCAGCATGTAAATGGGTGGATGACTGATTGTGTTGTGAAGCGCCTTGGGGGGTTGTAGAACTCTAAGAAGGCGCTATACAAATACAGGCACTTACCATTTCTATGCCACTTTCTTGTTCAGAGCAATGCAGATTTTTCCATATTTGTAATAAATTATTAAAATAAGTTGCTCACTTACAGGTAAATAAAGCCTTAAGTTGCACCTTAATGTTTAATACATCAACAATAAAACACACCAGACTAAAGGTTGTTTAGGGTTCTACAACCCCTCAAGGCGCTTCACAACACAATCAGTAATCCATCCATTCACACGCTGGTAGGGATGAGCTACGATGTAGCCACAGCTGCCCTGGGGTGCACTGACGGAGACGTGCTAACTACCTGTAATTTGGCTCAGTGAAAAATATGAGGAGACCCAAAGGAAGACCCAGGACACGCTGGAGGGACTATACCTCTCGGCTGGGATTCCCCCGGAGGAGCTGGCCCAAGTGGCTGGGGAGAGGGAAGTCTGGGCCTCCCTCCTTAAGCTGCTGCCCCCGCGACCCGACTCCGGATAAGCAGAAGAAAATGGATGGATAGATGGATGAAAAATATGAATATTCTGGTGGATTTAATCCCACTTTGGTGTCATAAAATTGCATTAATAATGCAGAGCAAGCTAAAAACTATTTACTCAACAGTAACACTCATCTCCCAAGCCATTTTTAGTAAAATCTGTTTGTGAATTGATGTAAAGCTGTAAGTGTGATAATCAGTAAGAATTCACATAGGCAGCTAACCTTTTTGTATAATTTTTTGTCTTTCTGCTGTTGACTATTTGTTCACTTACTGCAAAAATATTCACATACAAATAAAAATTGTTGCAGTGCCTTGGTGTAGAAGATATAACCGACTCAAAAACTGGCCAATGAAGTAAAATTCAGAGTAATGAGCTCTTTATCTGATTGTTAATCCAGGTCCATAGTAGCCGTCCCCACCTGCCAGTGTCTGATCCAGCTGCAGACAGCACGACGCTACCTCATCGCTGTGAGAGCGGTCAACGTTGGTGGGCCCAGTGAGAGGAGTGAGGCCATAACAGTCTCCACAACAGGTAAATAAAACTATTTATGCATGATTAGTCATTTTTACTGCTAGTAGACAATGATTTATTGTAAAAGTTACAAGTACAGTACATTCTTTCTACCTTCAAACATGCCATATGAATTTAAACATATTTGTAGTATTGCTGTAAAAGATTGTTTAAAAAACAGGCATGCTTTTCCTGCTTTTGATGAAATCACAGGTACGTTCTTCCACCTCCTGGAGGATTCGGCCCATCCGTGCCTTTCTATCTCTGATGATGGCTTCACTATATTTTATGGAGATGAGGAGCTGCCCATAAGTGCATTGGCTCTAGATGACAACACTTTTACAAGGTTGAGTACAGATGCATGTGACTGTGGATTAATCATTTATTGCAGCTCTTTATGGAGTGTGTGTGTGTAGATGTGTAGCCATCCTGGGGGATCTGATCCCAGTGAGAGGCAGACATTACTGGGAAGTTGAGGTGGATGATGAGACGGAATTCCGGATTGGAGTGGCGTATGAGGACACTGAGAGGAACTCGTACCTCGGAGCAAACAGCAGCTCCTGGTGTATGAAACACATCCGCAGTCCAACCAGGTAACAAAACATGAAACGTCATGTCCTCTAATGAGCAAAAACAGCTTGTGTGTGACTTTAAACACTAAATGATGTTTATTCTCTGGTTATGAGTCCTTCTGTAAAAGCTACACACACTTCCTGCTCATCTCCAACCTTCAAATTTGAGATTTAAGTGGTTTGCCACTGAGACGATTGAATCCTTTGCTACTAGTGACGGGACAAAAATCTGACTTCCAACAAAGCAAGTAGAATTTGACCAGCTAAAGTCCAACATGAACACGCTGGTTCTCTGAAAAACAAGTTAGCGCAGATCTGAGAAACCAGGCTGACCATATTTTAGCTTTTAGAACATTTACTCATTCATAAAAAAAGGAAGAAAGTATCATCTTTCTGCAAGACTATAGGCCACCAAAGGGAAGAAATATACTGCATTAAATGTTACTTCCCAAGTGTTTCTATAGCAACCATTTTTGGAGCAAAGCTGGATGGTTTGTAGACTTTATTTGGAGCAGCATATCCCACAAACCCCCAAACCTAATTCTATTGTGAACATCTTGTTAACCCGTCCTTCACAGAATTTAAGTCTTGTTTATTTTGTTTCATCTGCAGCCAGTTAAAATCTTGTTTGCTCATTAGTCCACATCTGCTTTCCTATACACAAAACCATAGTAACGTGGCTCTTTGTGTGCAGGCATAAATATGAGTTTCTACACAACGGTCAGAGTCCGGACCTGAGGATCACCGTGTACCCAGCACGCATCGGCGTGGCTCTCGACTACGACGGGGGGACGCTATCGTTCTTCAATGCAGACCTGGGGCAACATCTGCACACCTTCCACTGTCGCTTTCAAAACTACGTCCACCCCTGTTTTAGCCTGGACAGCCCAGGAGCTCTCACCGTCCACAACGGCATCCAAGCTCCAGAGTACACATTCATCTAACTAAATAAATAAGCTAAATGAACGTTGGTAAACAATGTTTAAACACATTTGGTAAACTTACAACTCAAATGAATCAGTAGAGGCCGTTTTTAGGTGTTTTTATTATAGTATTCCATGGGAACAGGCATACACCATTTTCCAAGATAAGAAAAGGTTTCACTGAATTTTATATGTATTTAAACCAGCTGTTGCAGCAAGACGTGATGAAACTTAAAAAGGGCCTTTTTAAGTAACAAAAGATGAGTTGAAAAATAAAACGATTAAAGAAAAAAGTTTGTTAATTTACATCTGAAGTCCCATCATGAAAAGGGAAAAGTCCACCCTGTACTCCCATACTTAAAGTGTCTGCTGATGTGCTTTTAAAGCCTTTTTGCTCCCAATCTAAAGATAATTTGGAGTCAGATAAAAACAAAAAAAAAAGTGAAGCTTCGACAATGATGAACATAATACAAAATGGGAAGAAAAAAAAAAGTTGAAGATTTGAGTTTTCTAAAAACTTCACCTGCAACATTTTCAAATGACAAGCGGCTGCAAAGTGAGTTGTTTGCAAATAAATGCACATCGAGATTGAACAAGCTGGTGAGTAAATTTACATGCTCCCCTCTGGACAGGTTAAAAGCTACTTGTGTCAGTTAAATTCTGTGATTCAGAATAACTGAAACACACAGAAGTTAAACTTAATGGAAAAAAAAAGACAAGAAGAATTTTTTCTAAGATTTTTTAAAAATCCCGTAGTTCAGAAAATGACAGAAGCTTAAACATACCAAAATGTTTCTAGTCCAAAACATCGTATGGTCGTGTGAGGGTGGACTTTTAACTTTTCAGAAGAGTTGGAGAATCGTGTGGATTTGCTGGATGTGTGGATATCTTGGGACAGAGGGGGACGGGGCTTGCAGAAGTTATGAGTTTTCTGTCTTACTGCTGCGTGTCCTCTCATCCTCTTCATCTGAGGAATCTCCTCCGTAGGGCACAAGCCCAGAGGCATTTAGGCTCACTCGAGTCTTCTTCACACACACCTCGTCTCGAACACCTGGAAGATCACAAGAAAAAGAGACGAGAGAAAAAAAAACAGGAAAGTGGGAGACAAGAAAAAAGAGGGGGAAGGGGTTCAAAGAGAGAGAGAGCAAAACCAAATGGAAACCCATTGAGGAGCCCCACATAAGCGGTGGTTTTTCAGTGCGTTTGATCCAGAGCCAGGAGAGGGAAGATATCAAATCAAACGGCAGCAGAGCACACATCCATTACAGGCACGTCCGGGGACACATGTTGAGAGAGAAAACAAGGGAAAGACAAAAAACATATACAAGAAGAGCGCGTTAGTGAGTTCTATCAGTGGTGGGATTCATACAGGTCTCCACTCCTCCCCCATTGCTCCATGGGAGGAGATGCTACGTCATGCAATAGACAGCTCCACAGCAGAATCATCCCGAGTTCTCAAGACTCTCAGAACATTTGAAAATGAAGGAACGCATACCCAATGATGCGGCGCTGCTGGGAGGGCTAGCCGGTCCCTCTATCACAACTTCTCTCTGTCTTTTGTGTAGAGCTGGAACAGGAGCAGCAGCAGGAGGGGGAGGAGGAACAGGGGCCACAAAGACAGGCGGTGGTGGAGGCATCAGTATTCTGGGGGGGGCGCGACGGGACACTTTAATTTACACAAAAGTGGATTTAAAAAATGAAACAAGTGCGCCTAAAACATATCAACAGACCTTTCCACTACTTTCTCCTCTATGACTCGGGTTGAAGGAAGAGTGGACACCAGCTGAGCAGGACCCTCTGGAAAGCAGCTAGTAGGCTACAGGGAAAATTATAATAAGTTTTATTTTGAAAAGAAATTTTAAAAATGTACCAAGAAAACAAGATAAAACCTCCTGGCTTTAAAATATTTCATCTGCTGCTAAGAACAGGAAGTCTGAATACGGTTTCATTTTTAGCTCTACTTGAAACAAAAAGCTAATTTCATAACACTGGCTGACACTGGTTCATTTTCCAGTAACATTTAGGGTTTTAATAGTAATAATTTTTCCTAAGCATTAGTATTAGGGAGGGTAACTTCTATAGTCATAAAATCAGAGACAGCGTATAACAAAAGCTCAGCTGATGACCGAAAGCAAGTGATTTGAATCATGATAGTGAACTGTGAGGTTGGTCAGTCAGAATGCATCATAACAAACATGCTAACCTTTGCTAGGACACCTTCAATGTGCTCTTTAGTGTGTAAAGACAGGTTGTAATAATGAAAATGTGTGTAAAATAGAGGAAGAAGCAGTTGAAGTGTAACAAGTTACTAAAGGAAAACATCTGTGTGCTTCTCTGTTCCACATTAATGGTGGAAACCAGTGCTCCAGCTAACCTCTTCATCCTTATCCCCTTCTTGGGAATGCTGTTTGGGACTTCCTGAGTCAAGGGGGATGTTTAAAGATGCTCCAGGCTCCACTGTGTCACTGCTGCCAGGATCCTTAAGAAGTAGAGGACAACCAACATATACACACACCGATTTAGCAAAGAAACAAAATGTATGATGTTTTTGTGTGAAATCTGTGAAAGCTTCTAAATGAATATGTGAACACTAAAAACACCTGGTCATGACACTTTTAAGCTGTACTAATCACCTGGACAAGATAGGGATGTGGTTTCCTCGGACACACCGGATACTGAACCATCGTCTGGGAAGGTGAAGTGTTTGTTGACGAGTTGGATTGACTTGGAGGACCATCGGCATTACTCCAATAGGCACCGGCTCCAGGATATGCTGCGTAACCTCCAGCATACCCGTTTGCTGGGTAGGTATACCAGGACGCCTGGCTGGAGTAACTGCTATTGGATGGATACCCTTGTGCTGCGTACGCTGAAAGGACAGTAAAGAATTTTGAGTTGATGCCAAACACTACACAGATCACGACAAACTATTTCAACAAACTGCTGAGCCACAGCTAAACTCTGAGAGAGAATTCATTAATCAGAAGAATGCAGCCATCCTAAAGCTGATATTTGGTTTAAAACTTGTTTGAACATACCCGTCTACTTAATATATGTAATAAAATACTCACGTTGTGTTGAGCCTGTGGCTGTGTACACCGACACCATTTGGGCATGCTCGGCTCTCACCTGGAGAACAAGAGAAAACAAGAACTAATTCATGAGCAAGGCAAATCCCACAAAGGCCGCATTGATTCATTTTAAGTAATGGGATTGTGGGTAGGTGCAGAGCACTCGAGATCTATCACTGGAGATCAGGTGGTTCACGCTACCACATTCAATATTGGAGGTGGGTATCAGTGAAAACTATATGCTTTAGTAGTTTCACCTTCTTATACCTCCCAACAGATGAAGGGCGAGTTCAGATGAACTCAATAACACTTCACCTACAGTGGAAATATCACCAACTTACAGTTTCCAGCAGACTCTCTGTGAGTTTCTTTGCAGACTCCAATCCAGCTGCATTTGGGTGGCTGCAACACACAGAGAACCATTGTCAAAAAATGAAGCAGACCTGAAAAGTAACTCGCAAAACCAAAACAAAGAACATTTACTATTTGATGCAAACAGATCCTTGAGGTGGGACACGACTAGGGGTGGGAATTGATACATTTTTATCAATATCAATGGCATTGTCGATTCTGTCCATCAATCCCATTCCTCATCAATTCCTGAGCAGTTTAATAGATGGTAAAAAATTAATTGCACACGGTCTCCTGCATTATAACTCAGTTTATTTATGATATTCAATTGTATCTGGTATTGTTTGGAAAGATGTGTCCACATGTTCTCCTTTATGCTCCTTGTGAAGGCAGAGTCATCTTCCTGCACGGTGTAATGTTGCTGTAGCGTTTGCAAGATGGCAAAGATCTCAACAAAGGTCGGATTTTAGTCGCTGGAGTCTGCTAGTGTGGCGGTGTGTATTTAAAGCAAATTATGCTAACATGATAGGCGGTGTTAGCTGAGTAGTTACCTACAATATTAAAAGGAGAGGACGTGCAAACGTCCGCGGTAGGTCAACAACACGACATTCACTAAGTTATCGCGTAGTTTGTGCGCAAATGCTTTTGCATATTCATAGTGTTTCCTCTCTGATGAAATATCTACTTTGCAAGTATTGCATGCTGCATTGTTGTCACCCTTTCTTGTAAAGTATAACCAAACTTTCAAGTGTTTGTATCGCTTAGGCTCCACGTTTCCTGCTGAGTAAATGCGTAAGCCATGCAACGTGCGTGGTGACATTATTCGCAATGACTGGAATTAATAAAAGGAATCATTTGCAAAAATGGCAAACAATTCCGAGGAATTGAAACAGTGGGAAACGGTTCTTAACAAGAACTGGTCTTCGATTCCCACTCCTAGCCATGACCAAAACTGAAACCACACTACAAACAATCTGTTTTTGCCTTTAAAAAATAACTTCTATGCATTAAAAATGACAGGTCACTTATTGGTTTAAAAGAAAAAAACAATAAACACACCTGATGTACACATAAAGTGGCTCAAAAGACTCTCGTTTGGATGCTTGTTCGATGTAACCAGACCCTTTTCCTCTGAGGAAGACCCGAGCCCCCGTCTCTGTCTGGATGTGACTCAGGTACGAACCTCCTAGACCCTCGACCTTCTCCTTTACATTGAATGAAGGCAATGCTTGGTCCAGGCCCACAAATATCTTTGTATGCACAAAACTCTAAAGATAAAGCAAACAACTGGTCAATGAATATGATCACGTAGGTGTACAACGTATCTATTTGGCATTAAAATGTATTTGTTAGCAAATGCAGTCATCCAGGGCTCGTCTCTGTGCACCATGGACGTTCTCTCTGCTAATTCTTTTGGAGGTAGGTATCAGTGAAGGCAACGAGCTTCATTTGCCTCACTTTCTTAACCTCCGTATGCAAAATATTGCCCCTGGTTGTCTAAAATTCCTGATTTGGTAAAAAAGCT
This sequence comes from Aphyosemion australe, assembly GCA_006937985.1. Lineage (NCBI taxonomy): Eukaryota > Metazoa > Chordata > Actinopteri > Cyprinodontiformes > Nothobranchiidae > Aphyosemion > Aphyosemion australe. Next base: position 465,870 of record SSNS01000001.1, read on the forward strand.
GTTTGAATTGGCACATGGCTGAAATAGTTACCCACCCCTGTATGAGGAGCTGCAGGTCGATGCCCCTGGCCTGGCACTGCGTTAGTGTTGGGCATACGTGGTACAGAAGGGGGAATGACAGGTCGAGGAGGCTGAGGATAGAGCGTGAGAGGCGGTATGACAGGAGCTTGTCCTCCGGAGGCTGCCGATGCTCTCAACACATCTTCAGAGATTATCTCCTTTATTCTTAACACAGCCTCTAATGTTGTAGAGAAAAAGGGAGTTAGACATCTGCAATGTACCATAAACAGAAGCTTAGCAATTTTTACAAAACTTCTCAGACTTTAAAGTAGGACAATGTCAGGTTTGGCTTGACAAAATATAAAAAAAAACTACTTACTGTTGACCTGCTCTTGCGTCTTTCCCTGCACATGAAGATACAGAGGTCTTTGCCTGAAAGAAAGAAGCTGTTAGAAAAGTCACTCATGAAACGTTTTCGGTTTTCCCCACGAAGTTGTAGGTCTATGAATCATTAACTCCATGCCTATTTACATTTTGTATTTGTTTCACAATTTCAGACTTGCTCTGTCATCTGTCAACAGGAACAGAGAACACAAAAAAGTACAATAATGTATTTAAAGAGCAAATTGCAGGTTAATTTTTTTTCTAATTCATATAAAATGCTGTCCAAAAATATTATTTTAAACATATATTGTATGCATTTCATTTAAAAATAAATAACAGCACAGATTTTTGAGTCAAAAGTGTCCTTTTTCAGCAAAGCTTTTGAAAAAGGCTGTTTTTTCTAAATCTTTGCCTCTGACGTAGTTTAAGGGAGTTCTAAGCTAGCTTGCCTGCAGCTCAGTGTGAAGCGTGGAGAGTTTTAGGGTAGAGAGGTCGTGTTATCGAGTCAGTGTGTGTGTTCACTAGTTTAGGATTGCGTTAATTCTGATAAATTATTGTAGAAACTCCAGCCTGAGCAGACATCGAGTCCACGGGTTTCTAAATAAGTAAAACAAGCCTCTTATCCCCGTGCCTGGGGGACGTTTTGGGCAGCTGGAAAGACGGGACTTCTGGAACCCAAATTGGTGTCGGTACCAACTCACGTAGGTCTACTCTGGTCTCCAGAGACCCGCAGCGAGGTTTAAAAAAATTAAATGCGGACTTTTTGAACTCAGATCATTGTCGGAACCATGTCAGAACCGCCGCCCGACCACCACGAGATGTGCCGCTCAGTGGGCCAGTTGAGATGGTTTCTGGGTCAGAACCAGATCAGAACCACTGCGCGGACCTCCAGGAGAGGATGTGCTGCTCTTAAAAATACCAGCGAGCCAGTCAAGCTGTTTTTGGGTCGGATCCAGCTCACAGCAGCGCGCATGGAGCTCCAGAACCGATAACAGGTGCGCTCAGCTCCCTCCCTCTCTCTCCATCTCTAAACTGCGCTACATGAATGGATATTAACTAGTATGAGACCGCTGACAGACGCTCATTAGTTTATTATGGTCAAGAATTAATGTTATAGCTGGCTTCTCAGTCGGAACCAGCTCACAGCAGCGCGCAGGACCTACGTTTGTACCGCAGCGTCTCTCTCTCTACCTCTCTCGCTCTAAAGAGCTAAACTACGTTACGAACGGATATCAACTAGCATGAGACCGCTGCCAAACTCTCATTAGTTCATTATTGTCAAGCATTAATGTTATATTAACTGACCGATACTATTTTAATTGTCTGCTACATGATAGTAATCTGTACAATATTGTAATGTTAGCACACAAGTTTAAGCCAACATTGTTAACTCACCAAGACACATGCTGCTCCCCCGCTGCTTCTCCTCACATCACAGCTCAGTTTCTCTCCTTTGGCCGATCGTTTCTCACTCTGGCTTGTCTCTGCTCTCTGAGACGTGCAGCAGAGTCATATTTTTATGGTTTTTGTCCACCATAAGTATAATTATAAATGTTTAACGTTTCCTCTGTGTCAGAGCCGCATTAGAATCCATATTTGTCTCTGGATTAAGCTAGCAGGACTCCCTTTTCTGACGTCACTTGATTTGGCAGAAAAAAATATTTTCTCACAAAAATGACTCTAAAAGCCTAAATAATTTATGTATGTGCAAAAAACTTTTTAAACGAGTTTCTGTTATGTTTCTCTAAACATTGAGTCATGGGAGTCTCTAACGTGCAATTTGCTCTTTAAGGAACCATCTTGGGTATCTTTCAAACAGTCATACCTTTAGCTACAGCCACTAGATCTCATTCACAAAGGAAGTATTAATGACTAACACCATGGGAGTGGTAGGTTTACCACTCCCTGAATGGTAGGTTTTGTGTTATGTGACGAATGACGCGTCAACAGAAATTTTCAAACAAAACGTACACAATACAAAAAAACTTGAGGTTGCTGTAGACGGCAACCTCAAGCCTCAATGTGTAAAAAGTTAAGCTAATATTTTGACAAAGTCTAGGAGCTGTAACTGAATAATGGCACCAATCACTCACTCAGGCAACAAGAAAGTTAAATTCCCCAAAACACTTGTATGAACTAAAGAAATTTGTTAACTTTGTTTTAATGTTTTGAAATTACTGAAATGTTAAGTGTAGACACATACAGATCACTTAGACTGTTTTTAAGCATAAACACTAAAGAGAATAAATCAGAAGTGTTAAAGAACAAGTTTACATACCCTCCTGTACTTCCCTTTTCAACATCAGTCATGTAGTGTCCTTTAGTTGAGACAATGGCTCCACTAACCTGTCTAATCTAATAAAAAAACCAGTTATGAGATATTGATGGGTGATTTACAACTTTTCATATGTACCGATTTCCAGAGTTGTGTGTCTTGCGTTACCTCCTCTTGTGTTTTGCCTTTAGTGAGAAGGTCTCTGCAATTCAGTGGCACATCATTTATATCTACTTCTGTGACCACCATTTCTTCTATAACGGTTGGTACTGGGATACTTGGAGACATGATCTAAAACAAAAAAAGTGTTAATGAAATTTGTCAGTTCTTTATTATTGCAAAAACCGAATCACGTTTAATGAATAAAAAAAATAAACCTTTGCTGGCAACGGTGGAGGAGTCAAAAGCTTCCCTTTTGCCATTAGCATTGCATTTATTTTAGCAGCCATCGCGGCTGCCATCTCAACTCCTCCCTGAGCTGGCTTCTCCTCGGTTTCTGGTGGCTGAGATATGTTGCTATTTAAACCAGCAGTTCCAACAACTTCTGATAAAGACACAGTGTGAGCTGCATTTCCAATACTCTTCTGCTTCGGTTGTACACCCGCACTCTCTTTAGGTTGGGCCGGCTTGTCCCAACGGCTGGTTACGCAGCTGGAAAACATAAACAAACAGAACACCAATGTAGTAAATGTTAATGTTACAACACAGGTTTGGGTTCATCTCAATGGCAGATATGTGTGGCCTAAATAAAAAAATATTTACATTTATTACAAATTTGTTTGATTAATATGAAACTTGGTGTATACTACAAATCAACACAATACAAATTGGTGATCAAAATGTATGAACAAATGTAGGAAAAAGCCACGATTGTCACAAACTAGAAAGTTTAATCCAACTTTTCAAACACAGAAAACGTTACTGTTTACTTGAGATTCAAAAGTCACATAATCGGCTAAGAATAAAACATTTAACCACTGGACATCAGGTGGCTTGAAATTAAAGCTGAGCAGCTGATTAATGTCGCAAATACATTCATCATAATAATAGACGTGGCTTTTACAATGCGCTGATAACGTAAAAGGACAGTAAAAACACACAATTTTGCAAGATATGCACCTATCTTAATACATTTAAGGTTGTTTTGGCTCTTTAACTATCCACTGTCTAGTAGGTATCGGGCAAACAAGTTAGCATTCATCAGACATTGAAGCTAAGTATAAGCTAACTCAAGTATGAAGCGGCGAGTCTGTTTTGATCGTTAATTTCCTCAATATAACCACTTCAAATCAAAGAAAGAGTATTCAGAGTTAGTTTGCGAACATTTAAAAAGACTACATATCATTAAACGATGATAAAGGTCCACAAAATATTCCGCATGATAACTTTTACCGTTAGGCCTAGCCACACTGGAGCTAGCATTAGCTTAGCCGAACAGCATGCCAGTTTTAAGCATGTTAGCATGTTTTCTCGTGACAGAAATGTTCTTTCAAAGATGATGACGCTTACCGAGTTTGCCCTGTCATTCCTGAAGACATATCACTACCACACCAGACTAAAAAAAGACTTTGTTTATAGTTGTGTGCGCTGAACAGCAGCAGCCATTAGCTCATTCTCTCTCCCCTCCGACGGTTTCCTCCGACGAGCTGTCGCAGTGTCTGGTCGGACGGAAGTTGGGCTGTTCTTGTGTTACGTAACGTTTACGTAGAAGGGTCCACAAACAGCTACGTGCGTGACGAGGCATAATTAATGATCTGGGTCTTTGACCTCATTTGTATCTCAGTTTTTTTATTTTTCAAATTAGTAGCCTATATTCAAGTTGCCATCCTTTATTTGTATTTTTTTCTTACAGATTTTTAAATTAAAAAAACATGTTGAAGAAGTGCAGAACGAGCAGTGCGAGGATGATAATGTAGTTATATTTAAAACAGAATCAGAACTAAATTGCAATAATGCACTTTCATTCAGATTTGATTGATTCTGTGGCAAAAAATTAAACTGAAGAATTACTTTTGAATTCATGTCTGGGTTTAAATCCTCCTATATATACAGTCTGGTTTAAATCAAATGGACCAACACAGATCAACTCAAAATGATAAGTGGATTAAATGAGCGGGAAAATACCAAAGGCACATTTTACTTTGCATTTTAGAGAATAGTTTGTTTTTTTAAAAAGAAAGAAAAAGTGTTAATATCACAATAATATGGACTGTTTTTGCAAGAGTAAGTACTTGAATGTTTTTGCAAAGGTAAAGAACCCAGTTTTTGCCGATATGCAATCAATTTAAATGATTACATTTTAATTATAAATGAATTAATTTTCAAAAACAGATTAAAGCCATTTTGATCAAAATTACAAAGATTTGTTTTGACATTAGGCCAGTAGATAATTAAACATTTTTGAAAATGAAGAAAAATAGGTATCTTCAAATATAATTCCAATATGGCAGTAGTGAGACTGCAGTAATGCGTTTCTTTTGTTAAATTATGGTTAAGTCTTGGGGAAAATGGTCAAAACAAGTCTTATTGTTTCTGCCTCTTGTTTACCTCTTCACAGCTGTCCTCTCTGATCCCGGATCTGTCAATGGTTACTTCCTGTTATACATGTTTGAAAGGAATTGTTGGATTTCATAATATACAGTGCCACAAAACAAAGTTTTAGCAGTAAACATTCAATAAACTTCCAAATTAAACACAAACATCCAGTGCATTCACGTGTACAGAACAAGTAGAGGACAGAAAGATGCACATATAAGAAGCCTGATATTCATTAGTTACTGAAAATAAGACTGCAAACATATAGTTGACATTATTTTATTTTAATTGAATAATTGCTCATTTTTTCCGTGCCTTCAGACCAAAACTTAAATCAGAAGGAACAAACAAATCCCCTGATTGAGTGTACAATTTTGCTGTAAGAGAGAAACAATATTAACCACGGTTAATGCATCTTATTAACCACCACTTGCTTAGCTGTTATGGCATTTATATACTGTTTAATGAGGAAATATTCCTAGTAAGCAACAATCTTTAACATACTATTAGTATCCTAATCTGAATCCAACCTTAAAGAAAAAGATGTTACCCAGGTCTGTGCATAAGGATGTTGGACAATCGGCCAAAATAAAATGGCATTTGATCAAGAAAAAAAAAAAATCAATGCAAGCTGGCCTCTAGGAGACTGCTTAAAGACAGTGATAGACAACTTTGCAATCCACATCCTGCTTTACCATTTAGTTCTCTGTATACATGCTCTGTGTGGCTTTCTCATTCACAGGTATTCAGATAGCTATAACGGTTGATCTTATCTGCTGCAAATCCAGTGTAAAATTCATCGTCTATAAAAATATTGAGATTTACTTGAAGATAACCTTCCGACTGTGTTGTAAGAAAAACTCCAGATGTCTGCTGCAGTTGCACAGTGGGATGTACTGTATAAATATTGTACAAAATAAGGCAATCTTTTTTTTCAGTAGGATAAACCAGATACAAAAATTTCTGGGAGAAAAAAATGTTTCAAGTCCAAAATCTTGTCACATATTTCTGCTGTTGTCAAATGTCAAGCGGTTTACAGCATGAAACCAAGAGTAAGGGATTGTTGCAACAATGAATACACCCATGCGCTCACACCAACAACCAAAACACTCCCACACACGCACACACACACACTCACGCACACACACAATCTCCTGATATTCAACAATAACAGCTTATTCTTTAATGCAACATCCCATTCCTGGACAAATCACTGAGACGTAGACATTTCTCATATTGTTTACAGTGCAATACAAAAGGGTTCATTCAAACTGGTACTGTACTCTTGATATGAAAATAAACATGTTTAATAAAGTAATGCTTCTCATGAATAATTGTGATTTTTTTTAAGAGTTGTAGTAGTACTTATCTTCATTAACTTTGGCTTTTCTCTGTTTTTTAAATGCATTTCATTCTTATTGATCAACAAATTCATTTATAGAATTTAATATAGAAAATATGAAACCGTTTAAGAAAAATTGCCATACCAAATCACTTGTAATTAGATACCTATGATCAAGACGTTGGAGTTGTTGTCTCTCAGCAGTGGCCTAGACTAAAGGTCCACTCCCTGACCCGACAGGAAGCACCCCCACATACGTGTCTGTTACAACAGCTGTGTGTGTCAACTTAGTGTTTCTGAAGGACACGTGAAGATATTGCCTGAAAACAAACAAACAAAACAAAAGATAAGCAGTGGAGTGTACTTTCATGGTGCAGCCTCCAAAGGTTTCACAGAGCAGTCCTGCCTCGCTGTGAGCACAGGAGTGGAGGTCAAAAGTGATCACATGGTCTGATGGGGACTAGGCTCCTTCATATGCAGACCGCACTTCTGACCTCTCCTTCTGTAAACAAGCAGTTTTCACTCCTAACAGCAACCTTACAGGCAGGCAGGAGTGCCTACATGGTAATCAGAGGATGGATGCTTTTCCGAGGGACCTGAGCGGACCCTCTCTCAGTCACATCACTTGACCAGCTACACCGCAAAAAAAATGCCTGAGAGGCACGAGAAGTTCATAAGGATGCTTGTTTATCTGTGTCTTCTTGTCACAGTTCTCATCTGGCAGGCTTGTAAAGCCAGCGACGTTACTGCAGCGTCCGGAAGTCCCTCTGCGGTTTCAGTATGGACGGACATGTGGACGCTCGGCGTGCTACAGAAGCAGGAGAGTGAAGGCGAGGAGGCCTTGCGGCTGGCTGGGCTGGTAGGGAGAGCGTCACCCCCCAGCAGGAAAGAAGAAGGTCTGCCCCGGTATGTGGCATTCCAGGGCCCAACCGGACCTACTCAGGAGGGGGTCTCAGGCTGTGCAGCTTCCGCTCATCCAGGCCTTTCCAGTATTTGAAGTTGTTGTCCAAGTGCTGCATTAGATTGGGGAGGTCTGCAAAGGCTGTGACAGAAGAAGCTGAGATCAGACACCGTGTGGCATTTTGTAAACAATTGCCAATCTTAAAGTTGCATTAGCAAATTTGGAAAACAAATTAGCTTAAAACATTTGTTTCATGCCTCTTAACGACCAGGGGTGCTCCTAGAAAATTTTGATAAGGGTGGCCAGACGGCAGAGGAAATTTTGGGGTGGCACACCAAAATGGTCCTTGTGGTAACTCTCAGAGAGTTTAGCCTGTGGCGATGCAATGCAATTCTCAAAATTGAGAAATACAAACATTTCAGAAAATTACATTTCAGTTATTTTAAATTTTATTTCAAAATTTATTTTTCGAATTTTATTTTTTTAAATTTGCCTGTTGCTGTCTTCACAAAAAACTATGGAGATATAAACATTTTTGAAAATGGTGAGCAGCAGAGCTCATTAACTGTATAATTTTTTTATTGGGTTTTACAATTATGTCATGAGTGAACATTAAAATGATTTATTAACTCATTCACTGCCAGCCGTTTTCTGATCAGAAAGCCCCTGACTGCCAGCGCTTTTGAGCGTTTTTACTGTTTTTTGAAGAGTCACAGAACATTGTGCTCTATGATCATGTAAACGCCAAAACTACCAAAAGAAAGAGTAGACTCACTTCTTACATCAGGAAGAATCACCGTATTTCTAGTGTTATCCGTTCTTTCACAATTTGTTGCCAAAGCGTGAGCTGCAAAAGCATTTCCGATTGGCACATTGCTTTTTTCACAGCAGCGTCCCAAAACAAACTCCTAATTCATTGATTTTCTGCTTCCTGATCACATGACGTGTGACATACACGGATGAAGATCCGCTTTAGACACTTGATGTTTGTTCTCACGGTGCGGGGGCTCGTTCCAACGCCCACCCCGTAAAAAAATGCAAATGACGACTAAAGTCGGCAGTGAATGAGTTAAGAACACTGGTCTCCCATGGGGTGGCCAGCAATTTTCTAGGGGTTGCCATGGCCACCCCTTGGGGGCGCCACTGTTAACAACATTCCAACACCGTATAGCTATAAATATATTGTGGAGATTAAAAAATGAAAAAAATTAATAAAGTGGTTTTCTCGCATTTGTCTAAAAACCTCCGCCAATAACACGTTTTAGAACGAAAGCAGCTATTGGACCATCCAGTTGTCGGTCTCGCCAAACTTCTGCACTTGTGCACTTCCCTGGGTCCTCCACTCATTCCACACTCACGTATTTAGCAACAGAACACCACTGGTGTGAGAGGTTCTCCACTCAATAACATCAGAGAAGGAGAATCAGCCGACTGCTACCACTTCAACTTTAGGACAAGCTACCAGAGTCCCAAACAGAAAAACATTTGAAGTTATGGACAACAAAAGACATTTGGACTTAGAAAACGGTGACTGGTGTTTAGCGCTATCTCGTTTCCTCCGGCATGGTGGGTTTCCGGTTCCGGCAGAAGCGTCTCAGGGAAGATACCCGAGTGGAGGGGTGAGTGTTCCGTGACCGTGTTTGCGTTCAAAACCTAGCTTGTTTGCAGATTTGCTATAGCAGCTTTAACATGTAAAATCCTGGACTGGGAGTTCACTTTTGCACGCAGAATTTTATGAGTATTTTCAATAGCTGTAACTTGTCATGGACTGATTTTTAAAATGGCTTTAAGATCCATTTAGTTTGTAAATCTGAAGAGTGCATGTGTACATGTTCACGCTAAAACGTGCCGTCTTACCATCCCATGCATCAAACATGTCTGTAATGAAGTAGTCTATAAAGGAAATCTGGGACTTTGGGATGCTACACGTGTGCCTGTCAAACACAGGCATAACCACTGGTAGACCTTGTCTCTTCTCTTCATCTGTCTGTAACCAGAGAAAAGAGCACATGTGACCATTAAGATAAAAAAAAAAACAGTAAATTACAAAATCTGCAATACTGCTTACAGGATCCTTTATCACATATGCTATTAATGCTATTAATATTTTCCATTTACTTGTGCAAAATACTCCTCTGAGATGCGTCCAGCCCATTCTATGCACAGCTCCAAAGGCCTGCAAGGATTGGAGATGTCTGCACATTTAATCAGCATCCGCTTAACGAGGATGCGATTCTCAGGAGACGTCAGTACGCTCTTGACCGAGTCCTCATCGCTGTTTCCCTAAACATAACAAAAATAAACTTAGAGAAAGCAAAACTAAAAATTCTACTTATTTGGTTACACAAACGGCTCCTTATCAATCTCATCAGCCCAATCGAAAACGAGATGTTTCATCTCATGAGGCTTTATCCTCGGAAAATATAAGTAAATTATTTACAAGATAACTGTGTATGAACTTAGAAACCAAAGTTTGGAGTTACATTTAAACGAGTAAAGATCATTTTATTAACTAAAACTCAGAATCTGTATGAAATAATTGTCAGATATGGTGTCAATTATTAGTAATCTTCAAAAGACACGACAGCTTTTAAATGTCCATCTGGAGAATTCCACACAGGCATGAGAAAGATGGTACCAAGATGTAAAATTCTCCCCCTGTGCAGAGGTAGCAGAACATAGATCCCATCAGATGTAGTCCTCTCTGAAGTTTTAAACCATTGTTCTTGAGGTGCATTGGTTCCTTCTCTTTATTGACCCACAACATTGATCAATTTCCATACTACACGCAAATAAAATGAGATTTTTAGTAAAAACAATAAAAAAGATTCAATATTGTTAATCTCACCCCATTCTCCTCCAGTGCAGCCAGGGGTTTGTTGATGCTGTTCACAAATTTGTTGACATGTTCAAAGTGTTTGGTCATTTCCGTGGCGAGCACCATGTCTATGACGGCCTGTCGTAACGTTCGATACTCATTCCTAGAGAGAGGGAGAGAGGTGGGCAGAAATGGGAGAGAAAGGCAGAGTGAAGAGTAAAAAGGAAAAACAGAGAGGGAGTGACAGAATTGTAAATAGCATGGAAGCCCGTGTAAACAGTTTTCTCCATCTGACGGCAGTGACAGCAACCATGAATGGCTGCTTTGTTCCCCGTCCCCCTTCCGAGGGGACCAGCACATGAGAGCCATTCTGCTTCGGGACTCAAATCACATTTCTACCCCGTCACTGTTAACACAAAATCTCACACAAACACAATGTCTTTCTTTCATCGGTCTCATAAAATCAGTTTATCTCTAGTTAACCCTACGTGTTTGTACAAATATTAACCATTTTAAATAAAGGTTATTGCGCATAAAGTTGAGTTTTCTAAATCTGTTTTTGATATGTTTTGTAATTTGGTTTTCATAGGAAAATTATGTCTAAAATGTTGGTATAACTCAAACCCAATAAATGTCCATATTAAGGAGGATTTCCCACTGCAGTAACAGAAAAAGCTAGCCTGGCAAGCCATCCTATATATGTGTATATATAAACTCTGCAAAGCAAGAATTTGGTCTAGTTCACTAGGCTAAGAAAAGGCTGTAGGCAGAACGGAGAACGACCACACAGTGCAGGCTGTCATTTATGTTGTCTCAATTATTCTAAGCTTGGAACTGCATTGTCAAACTGTAGTTAACTCAATAGCTTTTAGGAATTTGCAGCAACATTCTCTCCATCAGGTCCATAATGACATTTAAAAACACTGTTTCAATAAGAAATGGATTTATTTTCCATAGATTTTGATCTGGAAAAGCCCTGTCTGCTCTGTTTAATCAAAAACACTCAAACACAAGGTTTGAGTCTCTGCAGTTTCTGAGCCACGCAAATAATCACACACACACACACATGCACGCACACATGCACGCACACACGCACGCACATTCACACACACATACGCACACACACGAACGCACGCACACGCACGCACGCACACACACGCACGCACATGAACACACATACACACGCATGCACACACGCACGCACACACACACAATTATTGTTTTTGGCATCACATTTCTAAGTAAGGCTAAACATTTTAGAAAAGAAAAGATAATCTGAACATACAACACAAAACTATGTGAATCAACATCTGAAAAATAAAAATAGCCAGATTGTTATTATTTTTTACACGGGACAATGTGTTGGAAGGGGCGGGACTTAAGACTTATACTGCAGCCAGCCACTAGGGGGTGTTCAATTTGTTTTAGCTTCAACTTTTGTATTGCATTACTCAGTCTTGTTATTTATACATGTTGAAGATTTGATAATTGTCACTCCATTTTCAGAGCTCTTTTAATTTCTGATCTATCACAGTGGTCCCCAACCACTGAGCCAAGGACTGTTACCAGGCCACACAGTACGAATTAAATATTCCTTTAAATAAACTAAATATACACACTTTTGGGCTGCAATTTAATTTGAAAAAATACTATGTTTTTATATTCCAATATGATATCAATAGAATTAAAGTGCTTAGTAGCTACATTTGTATTATGTGAGAAATTATTTAAGTTTACATTATGAACTTTGTTACAATTGTGAGGTCATGCATATTCAATTTTTCAAAAGTGCATTTTTTTGTAAACAAAGACTACGTCCCTCTTTAGCTTTTATGAAAGGAGAATAACTGATATACCTCCAGCCGGCTTAAAAGTAAATCTGTTTTCAATGTAATTTCCTTCCAACATTAACTGAGACATTAGACTGTTTTGTGATTATCTCACTGTAGAATTCCTACATATTGTATTTTTAGGGAACAAAAAGAAAAGTCTTTACTGTTAAAAACCAGTATACGAAGTATAAGAAGTCAAAATCTAACTTCTGAAGTTTTATTCATCTTAATAAATGATATGTAATTCTGTTGTATGAAGATGTTTTAAAGTCATCAGTATCAAACAGATGTGTTAAAATTACTATGGGATGTGTGCTGTGGGATTTTAAACAACAAGAGCAACACATTTCCTTGCAGATATCTTTTGAGTGCAATGAATCTCATACCTTTCAATGTATTTAAAGATGTTACACTTATCATCTCTGGTGGTGAGCTGAAAGGCCAGTGCAGCGTGGTGGCTCTCTAGAACAGCTGTGTCATTGTAAAGGATGGCCAGCTCACTTCCTGCGTTGCACAGGAAGCTGTTGGTGCGTCCTGGGTGGTCCACGTCATGCACCGTGGCAGCAATCAGGGCAGCCACCTCATCAATGGGATCCAAACTTTGCTGTTGAGGCAAACAATATGAAAAATAGAGGGGATGTTTGGAACAAAATAACCTCAGCTCTTCTGTCCAGAGAAGTGAAACCCAGCAGGTCTTAATGATAAATCAGGTGAATACCTGGTTATTATCAAATAAGATCATAAAGAACATTAAATAAATCCTATTTTAGAATGCAAGAATAAATGTGAAACTTGCATACGTTTGAGCTTAGACCATAAAAATAGGCTTGAAATTTAGGCTGGAAAACTCTGTGGGTTTTCTATCATTTGCTTTGTAGACTGTATCAGAAGATTATTGCATTTTCAAATGAAAAAGTGATGTAAACAACAGCGTTCGCTAGTTTTTAAATTCCCGAGGATTACTAGTGATGTAATGTCACAATTTATCGGCTAAACCAATAAAGATCACTACGCCAAGATCAGAAATAGATGCTTTGGTAATCAGCTTAACAAGTCCATGCTGTCATTGGGTTACTGACACACTTGGGCCAAATGAGAACTTTCTAGGATCAAGTAGAATCAGACAGAACATTTGGCACACAGAAGCTGTAGTCCTTCTGAACATATTACTACTCAATATACATGTCTACTTTTAGAGGTTTACTTCACAGTGACATTAATCTGGTTTCTCTCCAATCAAAGATAGAAAATTGAGCATTTAAAAGCAACCCTTTTTCATGCACTTTTATTTTTTTCACCTTGACTCTCTCCTTGCAGAGGAAATATGCAGTTGCATGCAAGACATCAGCTGCATGGGTGGAGTTGTGGTAGGAGTTACTGGAGTGGTAGTTGGCTTCAATCACTTGGAGCCAGGAGCGCAAGGTAGCTTCAGGGCAGTTTAGGAACTCGCAAACCCCGAATTTGGAGAAGATCTTCAGACCCAAGTAGGTCAAAGGCCTGCAGCAGGATCCAGTTTAACATCAATTGTCATTCTAAATTTCTAAATTAAAAAAAGGCCATATTTTTATACATCCTTCAAAATGAATGATCTGGCTCACCGTTTCATGGTTGCCGCTTCCAAGTTGAAGATGTCAAAGTCCCATGAGCCCTCGGTCTCCATGGTCTGGGCGATGCGAGGGGGGATGTCGTTTAATGACAGAGGGGTTGCCAGGTGACTGGGGAGATGATGGGGCTCTGGGGGCAAAATGAAGGTTTCAAAAAGAGAAGGGTTTGTCCATTACTGCTGCCTGAACTACATGAAGGAAAGGAGGATTCCAGATTTATTTTTGAAAGACCAAGTTCACTTGTTTTTTCAACAAATTTGCAGTGGTCAGTAGTATAAATGAAAGCCTTGTGAGTCATATAAAAGCTCTGATGCTCCAGGAACAAGAAGAGAGCCAGAGGAGAGGTGAGCAGAACACGGCGGGATTTGGAGTTTTATTTCCTGATATTTGGACATCTTGCCTCTGATTGGCTAAAAACAAAGCAACTCTCTGTTTGCTTTGCGACGTTGATGTTTTATTTCCACAAAAAACACAAGCCTGAAGGAGTTCTGCCGTGTGGTGGAGTTGCTAATGCTAACAGTTAGCTTCTACTAGCCGAGACATTCTCTGCTGTTTCCTGGACGCTAAATAAAGAACAGCCTTCCCCGTCGCGAGCCAAGATGGGCGAGTCCGTGAATGTTAATTTTTCAATGTGGCGTCATCTAGAATTCACTGGCTTTTATAATCTGAGCGTTTCCCCATCTAATTTCTATAGACAGCTAATGCAGGAAATAGGGGTAGAAGATTATAGTGTGATGGTGGCAGAGGAGTTAAATGCCCACCCTGCAATTGGAAAGCTGCAGGTCGCGCCCCGCTCAGTCTGTCACTGTCGTTGTGTCCTTGAGCAAGACACTTAACCCACATTGTCTGCTGGTGGTGGTCGGAGGGACCGGTGGCGCCAGTGTATGGCAGCCTCGCCTCCGTCTGTGCGCCCCAGGGCAGCTGTAGCTACAATGTAGCTCGTCACCACCAGGGTGTGAATGTGTGTGTGAATGGGTGGATAACTGTGTTGTAAAGCGCCTTGGGGGGTTCTAAGACTCTGGAAGGCGCTATATCAAATACAGGCCATTTACCATTTTCACGTTCGGCCTGCATGTTTAGCTCAGAGTGACTGATCATATTTTAAAAAAAACAAGGAAAAACGGTTTCTCAGTTAACTTTATCTTTAAATATTCAAGCTGAAAAAACCCTCTATAAATAAAGTTCTGTTCAGATTGACTCTTTGTGTAAACTCACGCTTTGTAGAAAGGATGTATTCATTTCCTGACAATCTGCGTAAACCATCCTGTGAAGAAAAAAAAAACAGAAAGAATGTTTAAAGTCTTCGGAAGTGTTAAAAAACGTTGCAGCATTCACATGATTAATAATCCTTCCTGTAATAGTCAGAGAGGAGTTTAGTGGAGTCTTGAGAACATCAGCATTGATTGTGCAAGTGCCTTGAAGGTAATCTGGAAGAGGACAGGATCTCAGGTCGGATGTTGAAAACTTCTATGCTAAATAAAGAACAAACAGTTCTCAGCTTGCACTTAAAAACAAATCTGGGTCAAACTAGTTTCTCTTCCTGCAGAATGAGATGAATGACACATCAGGTCTGATGGTTAAATATAAAAAGTCTTTTTGTGAGCCTTAAAAACCCAAATGTGGACTTTTTAAACATGTTAGACCTTTGTGAGCAACCTTCCATCTGTGCAGTGACACAATCCTTGGATTCTGTTACGCCAACACCTAAAACTGTTTTCCTGCTGACATACGGAGCAAATTAATTAAACCAATATGCAGCACAATGAATAATCATCAGATGTATGATCTGTATTAGTTCTGTCAGAAATGACATCACACTGATTTATGTCCACACGTCTATTAATTCACAATCATTTAGTCCATCATGACATATGTCTTCCTCTGGGTATCTGACAGCAAATGAGACTTATCGGTGGGAAAACACTTCCTGATAATCAAACAAGCAGTGAGAAGTATCATGATCCGGTTCAGACCAGCTGTGTAGATCTGACCGCCTGCTGGGAGTTTGAGAGGTGAAGGACAAATGTTTTAACGGCTCATGTATGAACCACCATGAAATACTGCAAAGACATTTATGTTCTCAAGAGAAGGAATTACAATCTCACCCTTTTATTTGCTTCATTATTACAAAACTTTTATTCAGAAACACTCTTTAGTATAGCTGAAAGATGTATATTTTTTTTACATAAAAGATGCTAATAGCGGTGCACCGATAGATCGGCCGACCGATCAATCAACCTCGATCTCAGGTTTTTCTCAAGATCAGTGATCGGCCAAAAACTGCAATCGGTGCACCCCTTAACTCATTCACTGCCATTGACAACTTTAGTCGTCAATTGCATTTTTTTACGGGGTGGGCGTCGGAAGAAGCCCCCGCACCGTGAGAATAAACATCACGTGTCTAAAGCGAATCTTCATGTCACGCATCACGTGATCAGGAAGCAGAAAATCAATGAATTAGGAGATTGTTTTTGGACGCTGCTGTGAAAAAAAGCGATGCGCCAACCAGAAATGCTTCTGCAGCTCACGCTTCGACAACAGATTGTGAAAGATTGAATAAAGCTAGAAATACGGATGTAAGAAGTGAGTCTACTCTTTCTTTTGGCGATGGTGGCAGAGGAGTTAAGTGGACGCCCCGCAATCGGAAGGTCGCAGGTTTGCGTCCCGCTCAGTCTGTCGCTGTCGTTGTGTCCTTGGGCAAGACACTTAACCCGACTTGCCTGTGTTGGTGGTAGGGTTGTAACGATGCTTCGAAAATCGATTTAAAATCGGTGCAAACTAGTTTAAATATCCATCGTTGTAGAAAGAAAAGAAAATCGATTCACAACAGCCTGCCAGAGATGTCCGAAAGACTAAAGCAGAACTAATATTCCGCCGGACGGAACGAATGTTTGGTTCTGTGTTTCAGGCCGTGCATGGTTTTATGACGGACATGTTTCCAGTTTAGTGTGTTGTGCATCACGAATATAAAAGTAAGTAAAACGAGACGAATATTCAGGTTATATTCGTGCTTACTAAGGTGTTTTTATTTTGTGTTCCTTTTCAGTTGGTGTTAGTGAACACCGTAAGTTAATGTTGTATGTTGGGGAATGGGGAGGGGAGCTGTTCCGCTCAATAAATGCGTTCTGTGTTTGCTACTTGGTGACTCGTTCTTGCCGCTGCACAACACACCTGCTAGATGGCGTCTGAAACCGCCACAATATAGTATTTAACGATCGTCATTTGCCGCTAATGCTAAAGCTAGCCCATGAGTGCGTGACGCACATGCTAAGCTGCTAACATACCTTCAGTAAACCACATCTACACACATGTAACTTGTTCCTGTTAAATAAGATTTACGTTTAATCCAAATGATGTAAACTTTTAAGACTGACTTTTTTTCCTTTGAACAACATTTTTGTTGGTTTTCCAAAATAAGATTATATTTAAATCAGTTATTATAGGCTGCAGTCAATGCTGGGTGTTACTGAGTGCATGGGTGTGTGTCACACAGGGAAGTGTTTACTTCACAAGTGCAAAAGGAAGAGCAGACTGGCTCATCTTTGACCCATGCATTGTCTCATGTTGGTGCTGCCTCTGTACACGTTGGCTATTTTAGGACTTTCTCTCCACATAAATGACAGCTACCTTGTTTTTATGTTCACTGATTCTTTAGCGCTCAGAACAGTTCTGATTTAGTTACTCATGGTGTTCTAGATTTTGTCGCTTATGCAGAACAAGCTTTTCTGGTGAAAGACCAACACCTCTGGGCTTTTGCGTTTCCACATGTGAAGCCATGCTTATTCATCTGATCCAAAGAACAGGATGTTTCCAGGCTTGTGGAGTCAAGAGGAAAATGTCCATGTGAGTATGAGAGAGAGAGAGAGAGGGGTGGGCTTTCCTCTCCAGCCTACAGGAGCACAAAGGACAATCTAACACTTCCTCTGGGTTTGCTGCCAAGACTGCCAACTTGGCACTCTTTCTACTTCAGTTCTTCACCGTCGCTGTCTGTTAATCTCTTTCTTTCTCTCTCTAATATGAACCGAAGGAACAGAAATCCAAACGCACTCGTTCAAATGAACACATCTGAATTCTTATCCTCCGTGGATATGGATGATCCTGTTTACAGGAGTCTGTGTGCACGGCGGATGGAAAACGTTTGGGTGATTCAATCATCTTGAAGGACCTTTTTCGCTCCAAAATAGCTTTCCTGCTCACCGTCATCAGCCCCCCCACGAGGTCGTTTGTGTGAGGATCTTCATCCTTGGTGCCCAGCTGTGGGGAGTAGAGTTCTGTGGTCCTCAGGATCTCCAGCACCCGATCCAAGGCCTCTGCCACTGGCATGGGACTGCTCTCCTGTGCTGCATTAATGATGTTTATTACCTGAACAATAAAATTACAGGATATTATCAGTAACAGCTAAAAACACGTAAAATCAGCTGCGGAACAACAATTAAACCAGTTGTGGTTTCATAAAATTCACATCAATTATACACATTAAGCCAGTGCTGCTTTATCTGGGTCATCCAAAGCCTTTGGACTCTGACTGCAAATCCTGTCCCCTGTAGATTTAGGCATACACAGGGACAAAAAGGTCACTAATACAGCTGAGCACCCCTGGAAGAGCAGCATATTTTCTTGATTCAAACAGACATAAAAAAACAACCCCTGCAGCTCGCACATATTTTAACAATAATTTATTTCACCTACTAATGCTCTTTCTCATTGTTATGAAAATCAAGACTGTAAGGGGAAATGTTGCAAGGCCACATAACTCTAGTATCTGGTAACTGACACTCTGCATATGTTCTAATGGAAGAAACTGCCAGAGAATTGCAAAAAACATGAAAACATAGCCTCATGATTTCAAACAATAACAGTTTGAGATGAGCTGGGACAAGAGTTATCGTTTGTATAAATTAGAGATGATTCCTTCTAAATAAAATCTGCGACTTTATGATGGAAGTTATCAAAAATATGCACAATAAACAAAAGCTTTTTTTCCAGACTCATCAGGGGCACGTTTGGAGAAAAGAGGAAAAAAGACTTTGCTGTTAAACAGAAGCAGTCGTATAATTTATCTATTTTTGTTTTTGAGGGGGGAGTTCGGTTCGTGGATTAAAGCAATCAGCAAATTGTGAATGTCATCCAGTCAGGCGAGAACCCGATACTGGAGAGAAAAACAAACTAGACCACGAATCTATCCCAGTTTTTCTTTTTAACAAGTCTCCTGACTTAAAGTCACAGAGAATAAATTAACTACAAGTCAAACTCTTTTAATCAAAGACATTTATAATGTTATTAAACTCATCTCATCTCTGATGCATAAAATTACACTGGAAACGCTTAAGATTTCTGCCCAAAATGAATAAATAAAAGAATAAAGGAATGCCTGAAGCAGCGTGCTATTACTAAACAACCCCATGATGCCACATCAGGCTGTTAAAAGTAAACAGTGGTCTGTGGCATAGATGCTTTCTGAACAATAAAAGTTAACAAATATGAAACTTAATTAACTTTGACTTAATGCAGCAGGCGTGTTGCCTGCATGTTAACTCTGTAATTAGCAGGTCACCACTTACAGGAGAATTTTTATACCTATATTTTAAGAGAACATGCACTGAATGCAACTGGGAACACATCTAAAGTTAAAACAATGAAAAATTATGATGTTTCATAGGTCATTGCAATATGAATACCTTACATTATACTTTAACTAGTGCTGTCATGAGATCAATTTTTTTAGATTAATTAATCATGACCTGTAATTAATTAATCTAATTAATCTCTTTTTTAATCTCACCTACCAATGGCTGAGAGAAGCCATAATTTTAAATTGATGGAATTAGGAATTTCATTGGCATTTCAAGAAGGGTGGCCTAAAAATGGGTTAATCTTTGTTTTATGTGATGGTCAATTTAACAATAATAATTACATTTCATTAGTGCTGTCATGAGATTAAATTTTTTTAGATTAATTAATCATGAGCTGTAATTAATCTAATTAATCTCTTTTTTAATCTCACCTACTAATGGCAGAGAAAATCCTCATTTTGATGTATTTTTATTTAAATTCATTACATTATTGTGGCAGACTAAAAGATTAATATATAACAAAAAGCTGGCTTTATAAAGTCATTTATTGTTTAACAGACTTCTAAACCTTCCTTTTACATCACCAAGGCAGAATAGTAGAAATTAAAAATAAAACATCAGGTCCATATAGAATAATCTAAGTTAACACATCAAGAAACGCTTTTTTGAGCAATGCAAATAATGATCACAGAACTTGTTACTAAAACATTTATCTAAAATTAAAATAGACCTGTAGATTACAGTGCTGTAAGTTAGCATATCAAAACTGACAGTTTATCACAAAATAAAATGCTGAAAAAGCATTAAGCACTCACTCTCTCACTTCTGACATGTGGTATGGCATGATAGGTAAATATAAATATATTTACATAAAATAAATAAACTTTAAAATAAAAAATCCCAACAGGTAGGCTAGAATAGTCCCAGTAAAGTTATAGATTAAAAATGATTAAAAAATTATTGCACTAAATGTGGCTGTGATTAATTAATCTCAATTAATGCAATAATTTGACACCCCTAATTATAACATGCATTACCTTAAAATAACAAAAGACAAATATTCATTACTTTTCGGTGTGGAAAGTAAAGAGTTAAACATGAGACTACAGTGCAAAATCCTGACACCCAAATACACAAAAGGATTAAGTATCTATAGTAGATGTAGTTTAGTGTTTTGTGCCTTCATGTAATTATTAAAGGTCTTGCAAAAATACGTTTGTACCTCATTCTGAACATTTCTAGCTTGTGAAGTTTGTTCGTTTTTAGAAAAAGTATTCAAAGAACATTTCAATATTTATGTAAATTACTACTAAAGCAAAAAGCATCTGATCCTCTAAGAACTATGTTGTTTGCAAAGTGCATTTAGCATGAAACCAAAGAAAATAGCTTGAATGCCTTCACAAAAACAGGGCAGGTGTGTCAGGAAAACTGTTACATTATCTCATCTAATGATGAGTGTCAAACATTGTTGCTTCAACAAATAATTTCTCCAAAATTTGGCAACACCTTGTTGGTGCTATTTTACATACAAACCAAGTTTGTTATTTTTTTTATTAAAGAATATTAGAGCATAAATCATCCTCGTAAAATGATTAAATCTGACTGAGAAGTAGCAGATAACAGCTGAAAAATACGTACAAAAACCTGAAAGAAAAGGTGCAAAGTAGGGATTGTGAATGTGGGCTTAACTTTTGCACAGCACAAAACTTAATACTGTGGATATCTACGTCCTATTATAGTCTTTTAGGCCATTAAAATAAATTGTATTGGAAAAATAAATTAAAAATGTGCTTTTTTGATCCTTTTTTGTAAAGGGCATATTTTCTCGCGAGATCACACGCAATATTTTGTCTGTGTCGGACGCGTGCCGGACTGAGGGGCGCGTTGATTGGTGGAAGGAAGCAGCTTGAGCGTCTTGCTCCAAAATAACAAAAGTTATAACTGAACCCGACCTGGCAGTGACCTACGGGATCCAACAGTACGAGCCCGAGCCTCGCGCGTAATGGCGCCCTCGCTTGTTGAGTTTTTTTTCAGCGAAGAGCCGTAAACCGGAAAATGAGAGGCATTGGAGATCTGTAAACAGTCTGGATGAAACAAAGCAAGCTAAATAGCCTAGCATTGGCTCATCATGCTGTTGTGAAGATTGAATACACAACCCGAGTGGACTTTTTTTCCCCATAACACAGATCAGCAACGGTAAGACATAATTTATGCGTTTCACGTTATGAAATGAGCTTTGTTGTTCTGGTTTGTTTGCTGCTGGTTTATATTTGGTTATATCTGGCCTTTGTGACGACGTATAGGCGAATCTAGTTTTGGAATGCGCGTGGTTGTGGGGTGCATGTGAGCTGGTTGAAGAAGGCAAGAATAAACAAACGCTTCAATGTTAAATATCGGCTTCTCGGCCAGTGAAAAATCATTAGGAAGCCATTATAGACATTTTTTCAAGTGGAAAAGTGAAAATTTCAGGTGATGACTCCATTAAGGAACTTAAAATAAGATGAGAAAAACACATTTTATGTCTCGTACATGAACACAAAATTTCAATCCTTAAGTTTTATTTTAAAAAAATTAACCAAAACTCAAGGCCACAAAGCATGTGCAGTGACTAATTTACGCACGCACTTCTATCAGAGCTTTATTCTCCAGAGGATGATGCCTACAGCGACTGACTGCACAGTCAAATGATACAGCAGAGGAACTGCAGTGTGTCATATGACCCATCCCTGGGGACTTTCACTGTTTCTGGCTAACCAGGCTCACAGACAGCACGAACCACTTCAACAGCAGGTCATTCGGGTCCAACATGCTCTCTTGTCTTGGGCATAAAATGTGGCATTATATCAGCCAGTCTCCTCCTGAAATTGTGTGTGTGTGTGACCTCCACACCCGGCACACTCGACACTGGTGGCTGCACAAGAAGTGCTTATGGCGGTTGCAGCACTTTCATAAAACAAGTGTTCAGTCATGAGATAGAAAACATCTGAACTAGAAGTGATAATCATATGACGAAGGCTGAGAGGGATGATGGGGACAGATAGCAACCCACCTTGGTGATGGGAGCCTCAATAGTCATGGAGTGAATCCGGGCCATCGAGGAGTGTCTCCTCTGCGAACTCCCTGTGATGATTAAAAGGTAAAAAGCAAACAAATCTCACATTATAATGTTTCTAAAAGGATGTCTGCTTTTGAACCACTTTCTAATTAACTTTTCAGTATAGTTGGCTCTTTTGTTCTGAGAGCAGATTCAGTGTGTGTGTGTGTGTGTGTGTGTGTGTGTGTATCCAATCAACACATAATGCAAACAGACAAAAGGGAGGGATTCATGAGCTGACGAGATGCCCAGCGTTTCCATCATCTATCTCCCTTCACTCTCACCATCACTCCCCCGAGATGTTGTGGATCTTACATCCAGAGAGCCTTTCCTTCTGTCTTTGTGCTTACTGGATTGTATATCTGGGGAAGAGAAACACCTTACATTAACACAAACACACAGAAACAATTCAGGTTGCTTTGGATTTGGTTCAAAATCACAAAAAAATTCACATTTACAACTAGAATGTAGATGTTTTTTTTTTTCTTGCATACATTCATTTCCTGGTTTAAACAAATGAAGCTCATAAAAAATTACTTTTAATGGGAATAAATAAGGATTTCTGCATTGTTTACATGTATTATGAAAGGACAGGTATTAAAATTTGATAAAAATCAGGCAAAAGTTCCACAATTACAATGAAGATCGTAAAGATTTTCATGTACCAATTCATATTTGGTTGCATTTTCTTAAAAAAAAAACAGTTAAATGATGATTGTTTATCGTGATAACACCCGTTAAATTAATTTTTTTACAAAATGAATGGACTTTTCACAGTTTTATAGTCATCATAAATACAATTCCATCAACTTGGGTGTAAATTTTTATGCGCCTCTTCCTGATTTCCACTTTTTAGCACCCGTGTCGCTGTTATCCAAACACGTTTCAGTGAGGGAAGCTTTACTGTAACCAGGTCTTTCACAGAAGTAGACAGGAAACCTTTCTTTGTTTCTTTAAGTAGGCAGACAGTTCTGTTATGGACATCCTGCAAGTTTTGTCAAACACGGCAGAATACAGACTCACAACAATATAAAGAGCTTTTTTCTCTCAATTTTGACAAGTAATGAAAGAGTGAGCAGTAAATTCTGATTTAATTAGACACAAACATATGAGTACAAGCAGAATCCATGTGAAATGGCTCTGTTTTAGAGGAAATATTTGGTGCTGGAACATCACGTAAAGCCTCGTGAACAAATAGCAGGGAGCTACTAGTGACGCGAGCACAGAAGAGATATGATCCCTGTGCTGTTTACTTGTTAGAAGTCAAGCTGCTGCGTTTGGAAATCAGCTGCAGCTGCGGCTCCGCTTCACGGTTCATACCACAACACAACAAGAACAATAGCCCATTTAGACCAAATAAAAAGGCTTTTTAAGGTCAGCGAAGGACAGATATTTCCTAGCCAGACTCAGAGTCCTATTCTTGCTTTGTTTCATTTGATCTTTCATGCCAAATCATGTGTTTATAATGATTTGACGTGGAAAAAAAACAGTTCTTATAATTTTGAATAGTAAAATAATTCAGCTCAAATATTGGGCAATGACTGATTTTCTGTCACGAGGCAGGACAATTTATTTTCAAACGTTTGAGTTTAAAAAGTTCAAATTACCAGACAGGATTATCTCCATGGTATTGCAACAATGTGCTAAATGTAAACAAAACGTTAGCCATCTGAAACATCTGCTAAGCTAAACCTGGGGGACTTTTAGGATCGATCTCACCTGTTTGAGACTCCGCTTGCACACGTTCACTGGATTTATCGCTCTGCACCATCAAAGGGAAAAAAACAAATTGACAACCAGAAGCTTTCATTTGTCAATCAATAGTCACGAAAACAGGAAATCCACCCCACCTTATTATTATCATTTAAAGGCCTGTTGATAGACACATAGTGTCTGATTTTTCTGTGAATGACAAATGCACATGAGTTCGTCTGAATATGTGAAACGTCTAGTGCGTACGTTTTTAATTATTTGGTTTTTGGAGGTGTAATTGTCACTTCGATTGACACCAAAAGCTGAGCTTCCACTCACTCACCCTCCCTGTCCAATTACAGGTGTGATTTTCACATTTTGCTGAATGTTGTCTCCATTCTTCTTTTTGGCATAATAAATCCCCTGCCACTCCTGGAACACAAAAGAATGACGGACATGTTGAAAACAA
Source organism: Aphyosemion australe (assembly GCA_006937985.1). Lineage (NCBI taxonomy): Eukaryota > Metazoa > Chordata > Actinopteri > Cyprinodontiformes > Nothobranchiidae > Aphyosemion > Aphyosemion australe. Next base: position 490,389 of record SSNS01000001.1, read on the forward strand.
ATTATTAGCAAAAATAAAAATGAAGGCGCTGAAACCATGTGTAGGTGTATGTGTGCGGCATGACAGGGTTTGTATAGTTGGAGTGGATTTTTCAGCAAATGGCAATGCTTCAATGGGTAGGGGGGAAGCACTCCTGGAGTCCAGTGTGCTTGTTTCATGTCTCCCCACCACCCGCAGACTGCTTTGGCAGCTTAAAAAGACCTTTCCTGCTGTTTGCCTGTCTGGGACTGACCTTCGCTCTCTGTGTAGTAAGATTACAGCACAAAAATCAGCCGCTGCTCTTTTGCACATGAAACAGAACTGACGGCCGGTCGGCGGTGCCAACCAACAGCGCACGTGAATGCACGTGCACGCATGCATGCACAGACATGAGGAGCAGAGGCAGGGTGATCTGATTCTGAAGCAGTAATGTGGTTTACTATAAAAAGACAGGATGAACCAACATTACCTTTCCTTTCCGTATACAGGAGTTTATGGTTTCAAGAAGATCAGGCTTATTCTTCTCACTTTTAGGCACTTCTATTATTTCCTTCCCTAATAGCTCGCCTTGTTGGTAGCCCATAATGGACTCGTAGGCAGGATTCACGTACTGCAAATGACAAGAAACAAGAAAATTGATCTGAGATGAAAAATCTGTTCAAATAAACCTTAGGCTACTAGACTGAGGTGGCACCATGCTGAGAACAGCGGCTACAGCGTTTGGGAGCTTTTAAATGACACAAAACTGTGACTGAGATAACAAAATGTAAACAAAAACTAATAATGGACAAAGAAAGGATGGAGAGAGCTGCTGAAGTTACCAAAACCCACCTGAATAACTTGATCTTCAGAAGTGATCTCTATGGCGTCTTGGCTTTGTTCCAGAGCTGTGAAAATGGCATTGCAAGCCCTTTTGGGGAAAGAAAACAGAATCACCTTCAACTTATGCATCAGTGTCCAGCTTCATGTTCAAGACAGATTAAAACTAGCATTTATATTACACCTCAATATCCGTAAACCCAAAAGAGTTAAAGCCAATTCTTTGTGTTTACTAGTTCTGGCAGCCATTTTTAATTGGGCTGACTCCTAATCTTAATCAGCTGTAGACGTACAACCAACAAAACCATTCTGTGAGGCTCATTCAAATCTATCTAGTGATTCATGAGGCATTTTACTAATCGACTGATAGATTAGGTGGTTTTCTTAGAATCCTGAAACGTTGATGTTTTATCTCCACAAATAACACAAGCCTGGAGGAGTTCTGCTGTGTGGTGGAGTTGCTAATGCTAACGGTTAGCTTCTACTAGCCGAGATGTTCTCTGCTGTTTCCTGGACGCTAAACCAACAACAGCCTTCCCCGTCGTGAGTCAAGATGGGTGAGTCCATGAATGTTAAGTGACAGTGTGACGTAGATCTGTCAGGATTTTCTAATCCTAGAGTTTCAGAAATAATAATAAAAAATGTTTTTTTCAGTGTTCTACACCTTTAAACAAAAAGGTCCCTTCCTGTCCTGCTGATGCAGAGTTGCAGTGCAGCAACATGCATGACTCACCTCAGTTTGAACTGTGCCCGGACCTCTCCATGCTCCAACTGTAGCAGCTCATTGTAGCAGGCCATCATATTGGCATTTTCCACATATCTCTAAGGGTCAGAGCGACACAGGTCAACTAAAAGCAGGTAAAACCTATCTGTAACACTGAGTCACACACGGCTGATTCATCCAAAGGCAAAAAAATAAATAAAACAAAAAACACCCCAAACAATCAACAGTCTGGATTCTGATCTTTCATGGCTCAAAAGCTCCAACATAAATCTCATAAATAAAAAATTGGCTAACAACAAAAGACAGTGTGTACTTTCTGCTCACCCTATTAAAGCCAGCATTGATCAGTGGCATCACAGAGGCTTCCTCTCTGTCTGGCCTTCAAAACAAAAAATAAAATAAACTTTAAAAGCACACGTCGTAACCAAAGCACCACATCATAAATCCAAGGGTCACCAGAATAAAATGGTCAGTTTCGCACAGCAATCCTAATAGCCTTAAAATAAAAACAAGATCAACTAAAAGGAGAAAGTCAATCTGTACCTTTTCACGACGGCGACTATCACAGTGTTTTCTGAGGAGTTGACCGCTCTAATTGACCTGAAAGTAAACAGAGGGAGCCTTTTAGCCAGTGAACAGGCTGCTGGAAAAGCCCATGGCATCAAATCAATGTATTTTCAGTATTTCATGCTCCGATTCTCCCAGGCAGGCAGAACCCAGTGGTGGAGCTCTGTGAGCAGGCCTCGGCCTCTGAAAGAATGCAGTGTACAGGGCCACTCATCCGCCTGTGGTTTCCCCCAGCCAGTGGTCATAAAGGCCCTTTAGTCCCCCCGCCCCACCACAGCCTGTACGTGCACACTGAACATATGGATCGGCCAAAATGAATAGGGTTAACATACACGACAGGCAGGGCAAATGAATGTTTGTAAATGTGTTTTTGGTTTGAGCCGAGGCTAAAGATAGAGAGCGGTGTGGGCAGGCACCGCTCACTTCTCAGTGAAATAAATCCACTAGGTAGCATGAAATGAAAGCTGGAGCGTCCAAAATGAGCTGGCCATTTACCCCAACACGCAGACATAATGAGAAGTGTGCTGTGACACACGGAGAGCAGCACTGCAGCCGGTCCTACCGAGATCATCTGAGCCGCATTAGGTCACTGGCCTCAGATGACATTACGGCAAAATTCAGTTCAGTTGGAGTAGCAGTGATCCAGTTCTTGTGCTTCGATTTGTTTTTAAGGTATCAGGACAGAAGTTATGGCCACTCAGAGAATTAAAACTCGTTCAATAGTTCACAAAAAGAACTGGGAGTGAATTTAAAGTGCTAAAAGTAACGTGATATGCTTCAAGTAACGGAAAACAGGATGACATGGCTTGAGGTGAAACAGCTGATAACTCTGCAGTGTTCAAGGGACACTAGTCAGTTTTGGCTTGTTTTTAGCACCCCCTAGTGTCCGTTGGTGAAACCGAAAGTAAAACTTATCTCTCCTCGCTGTGCGTTCGTCTTTTTAACACCTTAATCTAACTGCTGAAATGTCTCCTCAGCCTTCATTAGTGTCTACGGGAGTTATTCATCACTAAGTTAAACAAATCTGCTGTGTTCATGATCTAAAACATGCAGGAAACGTGCTGGAAGCAGACTGTAGATCCAGGTAGGTCAAGCTCAATTTTTCTAAGACCCAGCAGACCAGACCGGCAACTGTGAAGTTGCAAGTAGAATATTCTGGCCACAGGGGGCGACAGGGGCTGGTTGGCCTTTCATTACCCCTGTAAAGGGTCGTTTTAGCACATGAACAAGAACATGATTTAAAAATATTAAAAAGTTGCAAAGTGTCCCTTCAGTTCCAGTAAAAACCCTGACAGGTGAAATGTCTGAGTTTGTTCTTTTTAGACAAGATCACTTTAAATAAGTCAAAAGGTGTTAGAATAAAAAGATTCATTTAAACAAAGTTATCATGCAGATAAAGCGGGTAAACATCACGTTACGTAGTTCCAGTTATACAATAAGGAGTTAAAAGTGTGCTGGTGATAAGACGGCTATCTTACCGGCACAGTGCTTCAGCGTCAAAGTGTCTGGAATGTCTGTGGTCAACAATGACAAGGTCATGATGCTTCTCCAAGAAGCATTCGAGAGCGGACTCAGGTGTGCGTGCCAAGCTGCATCTGTAGTTGGCCTTCTCACATGCCCAGCAGAAGCCGTTACTTTGACTATCCTCTTTGGCAAAAACTAAAAGTACCTGCAGGAGGAAAAGATAGCTCAGAACACACAAGATGATGCAAAATCCAATTTGAATTTCTTCATATTTTGTTTCCAAGAAATCTAATCTTTTCTGGGGAAAAGTTGCTTCAGAGTTTCTGAAAGGTGTTTTAAAAGTTTCACCCATTTCAGTCCAGTAACTGACAGTTTTTAGAGCAATGATTGGTTCTGATTAGGGCTGGGAATTTAACGCGTTAATTATGGGGCAAATTTTCTTGAACGATTAAAATGCGATTAATCAAGATTAATTCATTACAAAGCCTCTAATTAATTAGATTAATTTTTTAAATTGAGTCCCACCCCTAGCACTGATATTACTTAACATCGACCCATGAATTGTACAAGCATAAAAAACGACTCCGAAACTCAAGCAATGAACAAGTCTCGAGTCGACAACGAAGGACTTGGAAGCAGTTTTGATTAGATTGTTTGGCATTTTTTCACAAAGACTTTGAATTTGTTCCAATTACTTTATTCAAATCTATAAAAAATACCGAAGATAACACTGTTTCACACACAGAGCAGTACGTTAGCACCAACAAAGTGAGTCCCAAAAGAAGTATTCGCTGAAAACTTGGCATGAAGTAGACGATCAACAGAAAAATGTTCTGGATTTTTCCTGTTTATGAACACATGACTATCAGATGTTGATCATTTGATGAATCTAGTTATTTTTAGGTCTTTTATTTTGTTTTCTCATCTTCGATTTAATCCAAAGTGACAATTTTATTGACAAATCCAGCAAGCAGAGGTTTTGGAGACATGGAACTCATATCTTTCTGTCATTCTTTAGTTGATACAGTTGCTTTAATTTAAATGAAATATGTTAAACAATGATCAAATATAACTCATGGTTCGGGTTTCTGGAATAATCCTGTGGCTAAATGACTGAAAGCAAGTCAAAAATAAGAATCTAACACGAGAAAACCATGCATCTACACTGTTCTGAGCCAAACTAGCAGATTTAGTCACACCTAACGTGCCAAACACTGTGCATAAGATTTATGAGAGAGAAAATAAAAGAGGGCGCGTCAGAACAAAACGTGATTTTGACACCTCAGTGTAACAACGGCTCAGAGCTGTCGTCATTGTTGCATTCATGCCCGTTTGCGCTTGTCGTCTTAATCAGCCTACATCGTGGCCCGGGGCCTCCAGCGGACAGGCCCAGATTGATCAGGCTCAGCTCTTATTCTTGTGCGTCACACTCTTTATTGTCCGCTGCTATGATCTATGACACAATTAGTCTTGGTGGCCTTGACTGGCTGCAGCCCTCCCACCAGTCTGCCAAGGCTGTGCGGCTGAAAGTGCTGCTGTTACCGTCAAACTGGCCGTTAGGAGTCTGCTCCCTCCCCACCACCGCACTTTCATACAACCCCCTTGCTTGCGTAAATACCGGACAGGAGATTTGGGCCCGCCTCCAAGAGCAGCGCTGCACTAAGAGTAGATTCATGAGTCACTCTCACAGACGTCATGTGCAGCTGGGTAGCAGGAAAAATATAAAGCACAGAAAGCGTGTGCTGCAGATTAAAGTTTGCATCAGACCTGTGAGGTTGAGTCAGGATGCATAAGTGGTCTTTGTTGAGGAAACTTTCACTGCAAGGACTGGTCTTTTGGACGTATATTCTTTGATTCAAGCAAACTATTCTGGATTTAAGAACCAGAACGGGGCCAGCAGAGGGCCCTTCTGTCTGAGAGAGGTGTTTTTAATGCAAACCATATTCCAGAAACTATACCAACATTTCATCCACAAGCAGCAATAAGTACACAGGTCATAAATACATCACCTCTGAATCCTGCAGCTATGTTCGGTACGCACAGGGAATTAGATCAGAATTCCACATCGGGATGTTGGTAGAAGAGTCAACATTCCCGCAGAGGTGGAGGAAAGTGTAATAGAAGGTGAGATAATGTTGTTTAGGATGATTTTAATATATGCAGCTGAATTTCACGAAAAAAACCCAAACCCAAAATGATCTAAAAGCTCTTTTTCCAAACCAAGGCTCACAAACAGAGGAAGGGGTCAGGGAAATTAGACAAGAGGGTGTGTTTTTGTCAGCATCTGATCACTCAGGCTAGAAAACATCATTGAAAACAGAGAGGACCTGGCCAGATCCTGTGAAGCGCAAAAAGAGGAGCAGGAGGAGAAGAGTGGAGGAGGGCATGACAGGATCAGCTGTGAGTACCAAAACAGGAAGGGGAAATCTCTCTACCGTGTTTCCCTACCAGACCAGACCAGAGTGCATCAGACAAGCAGAGTCTGCGCACTTCAGCTGCACATGACCCTAGCGCTGGAGGTGGATCAGACTGATGCATCATCAAAATTCAAACGTGGTTTAGTTTTTTCTACTGCACAAGATTCACAACTAATCTCTAATTTAAACGAGTGTTTATGATGCATAGAGAGAAAAAGGAGAAAATGTGATTTTTCAAATTGAGGATTTTGTTTTACAGGTTAAGGAAATTCCACGGTTCATTTCCCCCCGAGCGTTATTATGACTGGAGGCTTTTTTAAGGTCAAGCGGGGCAAATGGTTTTCTACTGATTTGCGCCAAACGGAAAGCTAAACGGAAGTCACAAAGTGAATGAATGACTCCTGGAAATGAAGTCTGACATGACAAATTTTGGTTGAGTGCAGGTAAAACCAAAGCCAACTAACAACCCTAACACAGAAACCAGTAGTGTCAAAATATAAAATGTAGGGGTGTCAAATTATGAGATTAATCGAGATTAATTAATCACAGCCGCACTATTTTTTTTAATCGCATTAATCTAATTTTTAATCTATAAATTTACTGGGACTTTTCTAGCCTACCTGTGGGAATTTTTTACTTTAATTTTTTAAATTATTTTATGTAATTTATATTTAACTATCATGCCATACCACATGTCAGATTTAGTGAAAAACGTAATATTTTGTGATAAACTGTCAATTACAGCACTGAAATTAACAGGTCTACTATAATTTTAGATAAATGTTTTAGTAACAAGTTCTGTGATCACTATTTGCATTGCTAAAAAAGCGTTTCTTGATGTGTTAACTTAGATTATTCTATATGGACCCCATGTTTGATTTTTAATTTGTAATTATTCAAGACTGACAAAAGAGCACAGTATTATTATCACCATCACTGATAAAAAAATGATTTTGGTTTCTGCAGCACACACATAAAACAAGGATTGACCCATTTTTATGCCACCATTCTTGAAATGCCAATGAAATTCCTAATTCCAGCTGTAACACAGGGCAACAAAACGAGCATGAATGAACTGCTGAATGTCAGAGAATGTCCAGTCTGCAGTGACAAAACTGCTGATCCTCTGTCCTGCTTTTCCATAACACGCATTGTTCATTACGGTATGTTCTTGGTCTTACATATTTGGCCCCGTTGCCTTAGAAATGCAATGCAGGATGGTACAAAACACGTCTATAAACAGTCCAGCTCTTCTCACCCTTTTGCATGGGAATTTTTGCTTTGATTTTTCAGTTTCTTACAAAGTTGATGCATTTTAAAGAGGACTAAATCCAACTGAAATGAGAACCCTCATGGTTAGCTCTTCATTTCCAAAACCCTAAAAGGTGTGGAAACAACCTTCACACTGGACTTCTTTAGTTGCTTGTAAAGAATTCATTATGAGCATCACTCATTCAGGTGTTTGGTGTTTTACAGTACCTGAAGTGGGTCTTTAAATAACTTCATTGGTCCAAATTGCACCTCGGTTAACGTGGTCTGCAAGACAACAGGAATTCAAAAAGATTAGGAACAAAAAAAGTGTTTATAACGGTGATGTTAACACCCAAACAGGCTTTACAGTCATGAGTCCAATGAAAGAAATAAAATCAGAGATGTTTTTATTTTTGTTTGTTTTGTATGAAGCAATCTAAAAGCAACACATCCAGATTATACATGTTCTACTGGTTTGATATTATTTAGCTTTGGTTATTTTCATGATGCCCTCTGAAATCCCAATCAGACACAAAGCAGATAAAAAAAAATTCTGTTTACAGCTAGGCTGTAAATGTGGTTTTATACAGAAATTAGGTAATGCATTCATTTCTGAAACTTACTAGATTATATATAATAATTTCTGGCTATGGTGACAAAATAAACCAGGAAAAAGCACATTTCAACCCTAAAGTAATCAAATAAGTACATTCTCTCAAATGCCATACATTATTATAGCAGGGGCCCTTTTGAGTGTTGTTCAAGTTAAAGTCCCAAATATTCATCACACACTGGTGAAATTACATTTCCGAATTTGACCCATCCCCGTGGTGAGGAGCGGTGAGCTGCAGCGGTGAGCTGCAGCTGTGGCTGCGCTCGGGAACAATTTGGTGGTTTAACCCCCCAATCCAACCCCTTAGTGCTGAATGTCAAGCGAGGAGGTACTGGGTCCCATCTTTGGTATGACCCGACCGGGATTCGAACCCCGATCTCCCAGTCCCAGGGCGGACACTAGGCCACCGGAGCTGGTCTTGTTTTGTCTTGATATTTACTGATAGTAATAGTTGGTTTGGTTACAAAAACAGCAAAATTGCATTCATTCTGAATTAAAAAAACATTACTGGAATAAGCTCCAGATCCACCTCTAATGAATGTATTCTAATCTGTCATGTAAAGTAATCAGTAATATTCAGACCTGCATTACTTCAGCTTCCACTTAACGTCACAAAATATAAAGAACAACTTAAATCAGCTGAATCAGCAAACATTAAAGCAGACAGGAGTAGAACTTTATGTCAACATGTTACGTAACACAACAAACTAGTTGAGCTACTTAAAAAAAAGTTGTGAAAATTAAAAATGAAATTGCAAATTGTAACTTATTAAGGCCCATCTTCACGAGCGTACTCTTTTCTGCCTGCAAATCATTTTGCCTCCTTCCTGCTAAATGCAACCAAGCTCAGGGGTTAGTAACCATAGCAACCAAGCCCCTTGCGGGCCGCCATCCCTCCAGAATTCCTCTTCTCCGTAAACAATCTACACATGTGAGAGGGAATACAGAGAGGAATTTCAGAGCGTGCCGTGCTGCAGTAAATCAGTTCTTGCTAAATTGCAAGCCTTCAGAAAGCTCCACGAAACAACAAAGAGGGAGAGAGAGTGAAAAAAGGGCTGATTAGCCTTCGGATGGAGCCAAATTGACGTCATCACCACACTGGGCTGTTTGTTGTAATGGTTCAAAAACAAGGAGTATGGAATCGGGATGGCTTTAAGCTGATGATTTGGGATCATCTGACGTTCTACAAACTTAGTGGCATGACAGCCTCATGTTTTCAGGAACATCAGTACACGTGTTTCTGTGAACATCTGGGAAAGGGGAAATAACTCATGAAAAAGTCACAAATCCATTTTCCTCCAAGAGGGTTGGACTAACCAGATCAAGAGTCAGATTTGATCTCAGTGATGCTGAAAGCATCTACGGCAAGAGTGCACCACACTTCATCCAGGAAGATGTCCCTCTGAACACACACACAAGCTCAACCAGTCTACAAGCATTTCAGGGCAACATACAGTTAACACATACTGCAATGAATCATTCAGCTGAGCATTTGCATCCCACAAATATCGCGCTGGCACTCAACCAGAGACACACAAAGCAGGCAAAGTGAGTGAACAAGTAGGCCACGCAGCGAGCTGCACGGACATGGTGTGTGTGCCTACGTAATCCCGTCCCGCCCTCTTGCTGCACGCTGCTGTGTTGTACCAGTCACTCCGGGACTGCCGGCTCGGTGAGTGTGTTTGTGTGTACACACAACCACTTGTTAATAAGACAACACGTTTGTCGAGCAGAGAGTACAGAATGCATGGCACTGAGGTCAGGGGAAAATGTGTAATTTAAATGGAAACTTAATTTTTCTGTAAAGTCTCCTAGCATTTTGATCAAATTCAGCCTTTATATCATCATTCATAACACCAAAGTAAATGTACTTATTTTAAAGCAAACATAAAATGTGTTTATATTAGAGAGAACTATTTTATTAATCTCCTTGACTTGACTGCAGATTGCTTTCATTATGTCTGAAATAAGTGGTTTGATTCTGAGGAGCAGAAATGCTTGTTATGTCAATTTAGCTATAAAGCACTTTAAACCAACACAGCTGCACCAAAGTGCTGTACAAAAAACATCAAGATAATAATAATAATAATATTAAAATCATGAAGAAACAGAAAAGATGCATATGATAGCTTCCAGACTACACGTGAGATAATACCTACTTCATACTTCAGAAAACAACACTGGTTTTTATAAAAAATGTTAATTTTCTTATTTATATTTTGAATTGCATTACATAGTTAACAGGATGGGGAAAAATAGGAAAACCTAGAACAAAAATATTTAATAAAATTATGTATAAAATAAATTAGGGATGCTCGATATTGGTTCGATATCCGATACAGCAATTTTGTTGACTCCTAATTTCCGATACCAATTTAAAGCGATACCGATATATGCCGTGTCCCCCTCTCATGAAAACTTTTAGGTTACTAACATCACAGATATTTCATGGATGCTTCAATTTTAAACATTTTCTGTGCAAAATGACAACTACTTCAATTTAAGTTAGTAACAGGAAAAGTGCCATGTTCATTTAGTCTCCAACAGCAGCTGGATCTCCTTCTCCCTAAGCGTTTTTATTTAGTAATGTATTTTTTCATTTTCTGCATATTGCAGCTATGGAGATAAAACATTTATAAAATCTTCAGATAAGAAAGGCCAACCTTGGGTAAAGATTTTTGTTTTAGTTGTTTGTCACAACACGTGGCAATTTTCCACTTCACAAGTTGTGCCAAATAAACTAAAATATCTCAAAAACCTTACCTCAAGTCTGTCATGTTATGACATTTTGAGAGAGAGGAGAAGTAGCTGAAGAGTATAATGTGTAATATATGTATGGTATGTAAACGTGTTATTAAAAGACTGAAAACAGATATCGATATGTTCTGATATTAAATTTTAATGCCGATATCCATCCATCCATTACATAGATATGAAATGCATCGCTGCAATAGACTTTTATTTTGAATATACCGGGCATTTTACACTGAAACCGAGTGTGATTTCCTGTCTAGCCATACGTATGTTAACTGCGGAAATTGATGCATCCCAGAAGCGACTCGCGGAAAACATAGAACCCAATCCTATCTTTAGCAGCACGGAGTGGCTTGCCGCTTCTGGGATGCGACTGAAAATTGCAGCATCGCGGCTGGTTTGTGACACCCCCATAGACTACAATGAATTCTATTTTAAGCGACGACGTTCTGCTGCCGTTCTGACACTGATGCTTCCAGTGTGCAGTAGGGGTTAAGGAGAGCCCAGACGCCCTGCACAGAAAACTCATTTTGGCTGCTTGTATCTGTGATCTCATTCTTTCGGTCACTACCCAAAGCTCATGACCATAGGTGAGGGTAAGTGAGGGTAGTAAATCGAGAGCTTCGCCTTCCGGCTCAGCTCTCTCTTCACCACGACAGACCGGTACAACGCCCGCATCGCTGCAGACGCAGCACCAATCCACCTATTGATCTCATGATTCATCTTTCTCTCACTCGTGAACAAGACCCCCAGATACTTAAACTCCTCCACTTGGGGCAGGACCTCGTCCCTGACCTGGAGAAGGCACTCTACCCTTTTCTGACCCGCTTCACCGATCCCGTCCCGATTGGGACGCCAATATTAGCCAATATTAACGGTAACAGATAATATCGGACATCCCCTAAAAAAATAAAGTTATTTTAAAAGAGCAAATGCAGAAAATAATAGCCAATAATAAAATGGCATTTTGTCTAAAATCTGTAACTGGATTCATGCTAGTGAAAAAAATCTTGTATTTGGTAAAGTCAAACTAATTTATGTAGATAAAACAATGTTGGGGAGGTGAAATACACCAACTCTGAAAGAAATTACATGAAGTTGCATGATGAGTCGACACTAGTACATGTAAAACATAAAACTTTGAAAATGCAACAGATAAAAAGCCTAAAAACAAACTGAAGCACCTCTGATAATAATGTAAATATCAGATATAACAACGATTTTTGCTTTTCTAAAAGATTCACATAATCTGTAATAAATCTATTAAACACATTTTATTCAGAGATTTAACTGCTATTAAACAGTAAATCAAGATTTCTGAGCTGAATATGCAGATCGGTATTTTAATTATTTGGATCAATTATAGGCAGACTAACAGTCTGTGCTTTTATTCTTTATACCAAGTCGATCCAAATCAGAATAATACTCGGCACAGAGTAAACTCAGAGCCTTCAGGGTCGCTGAGCCCCAGGATAGTTACCTGCTTTGCCCTGCTTCAGTCGTCACTGCAAGCAAAAGTAAAAATCACATTCTTGGGAGCATGTTGATTAAAAAATAGTTCCTTGCAAATGTTTAAAGTGTCATGCAACATCACGTCTATCATGTTGGTTGTTCAGGTCGATCTGACCATATCTAAGCCGATGTTCAGCAGCCTTCAGTTGTCTGCTACTCTCACTCAGAGCTCCAAGTCGATTTCCACGGTAACGCTGCCTTTGACCCTATCCTGCTCCCTGTGCATCCGGCCCTATAGATCTCCTCCTCCTCCAGCTTGTCTCAAACCAGCAGACACACACACCACACACACAGTGGGAGAGCAGCTTTCCACTAAAGTGAAAAACAGGAAATTGGACGACATTGTTCGGTGGGCCGACGTCAGCAGTGAGAGATAGAAGGAGTAAACAGTTTCCTCCACGCCGGTGCCGGGATGAGGATGCAGGGAATCTTGGGATGCCTTTTAGGACCACATGTCTTCTAACAATCTCCAGATCTTTTTCCTTTGACACACTCTGAACGTGACCTTTCTTTGAGCACTCCCCTGACACCCACTATGTTCAGTCCCTCCTTCAAACATCTCGGTGTGTGGTTGTGTAGAAAACCATACGCTCAGCTGATACTCAAGCAAACATCAGACTAGATCAGTGATTTTTCACCCCTCAACAATAAGTGTTCTCACAGCTTGGGGTAGGAGGCCTTGCACGTGTTTGTGTGTGTTTTCAGTCTAAAAATGTGAATCAAATGGAGATGAATCAATGTTCTTGATTAGGTGTGATTAAGGTCAGCGGTCCCAGCCACAGGTGTGAGTGCACACTGTGTCCCAGACAGGCAGGCAGACAGTCAGACACACCAGCTCTCACACACACTGAGCTAAGTGATGAGCTAAATGGCACAAAGCGACACATCAGTCTCAGCACACGCTGAGCCACTCAAATATTACTGCTGGCTTCGCATGCTGTGTGTATGTTACCTTAAAGAGAATTATTCACTTTCATGTGTGGCCACTTGAATCTGCAGCCCATAGATCTACGCTAAACATCAAAAATGATGCATCAAACCTTAAAATGAACATAAAACGTCAAGTTTTCTTTGCTTTATTTGGGCTTCTGAATTCATCCAAATTTTGATGATTTTGAAGTGAGTGCAACGTGTGCATTAAACATTCAAATTAAAAACGGAATAGATGAACCGTCCCCTGCTTCGTCCAAAATAACATATATAGTAATAAAAGTGCACTTTTGTATAGCACTTTAAGTCAGGGAATCCAAAGCACTTTACAGTACAATCATTCACATGTGTATTCACATGCTGATGGTAATGAGCTACATTGTAGCCACAGCTGCCCTGGGGCACTCTGACATAAATGGGGCTGCCACACAATCTGTACCATCGGTCCCTCTGACCACCACCAGCAGAGAGGCCCAGACCTCCCTCTCCCCAGCCACTTGGGCCAGCTCCTCCAAGGGAATCACAAGGTGTTCCCTGGCCAGATGAGAAACATAGTCCCTCCAGCGTGTCCTGGGTCTTCCTTTAGGTCTCCGCCTGGTTGGACGTGCCCAGAAAACTTCACCAGGGAGGCGTCCAGGAGGCATCCTAACTAGATGCCTGAGCCACCTCAACTGGCTCCTCTCGATGTGGAGGAGCAGCAGATCTACTCTGAGCCCCTTCAGGATGACCAAGATTGTCACCCTATCTCTAAGGGAGAGCCCAGACACCCTGCAAAGAAAACTCATTTCAACCGCTTGTATCCACGATCTCGTTCTTTCGGTCACTACCCAAAGCTCGTGACCATAGATGATGGTTGGAACGTAGATCGACCGGTACAGATCGATAAAACCCCCGCATCACTGTAGACACAGTACCAATCTGCCTATGTCCCACTCCATCCATCCCTAATTTGTGAACAAGACCCCGACATACTTAAACTCCTCCAGTTGAGGCAGGACCTCGTCCCTGACCTGACCAGCAATAGTTGGAGATCATAGTCGGATGAAGCCAACAGGACCACATCATCTGCAAAAAGCAGAGACCTGATCCCATTTCTTAGGCCACCAAAACGGATCCCCTCAGCACCTTGGCTGTCCCCAGAAATCCTGTCCATAAACGTTATCAACAGAATTAGTAACAAAGGGCGGCCTTAGTGGAGTCCAACTCTCACTGGGAACGAGCGCGACTTACTGCTGGCAATGCAGACCAAGCTCTGGCACTGGTCATACAGGGACCTAACAGCCTGTAAGGGGCCTGGTACCCCATACTCTCAGAGTACTCCAGACACGACTGCCCAACTGACACAGTTCAACACCTTCTACAAGTCCATAAAACACGTGAAGACTGGGTGAACTCCCACGCACCCTCCAGGACCCTGATGTTCAGCTATTCAGCGGACCCTCCTTCGCGACCTCCCAAAAAGACTGACAAAGTGAACATACTCACTCAGTAGAGAATAAGACACCTATTAGAGAATAACAGGGTGTTAATAAAAATTAAATATGTTAACTAATAAAGGAGCTGTGTAATTGTACATTTAAAAAGTTTTGAAAAGGATTTAAATCTGGATTTTTCGGGCAGTTTTGGAGATATCTTTGTTTTCTGAAGAATCAGCATCTTTTCCTTTAGAAACTAAAACATAAACTGGACAAAACCATTATGTGCTTTGAGAGCCACTCATGCTTTTTAAGTGATGAAGGTAAATTCCCACAACAACACCTTTTCCTTCCTTCTCTTCTTTTTATTTCCTGCATGCTTCACCCACTCTCATCAGAGAACTCAGTCACCTACAGCAGCGTGCAAACGTAATAAAATGACTAAACAGCTGCAAACGTACGTAAAGGACATTAAACTGAGACTAATTTAGATTTAATTAGTGCAATGGTTTCATCATATTTAGACAATATTCAAGAAAGAACAGATTAATACTCCTCAAAGTTGCACCAGTAGACACAAACTCCTTTAGCAATTTCAAAATTAACAATATTCTTTTAACAACTCAAAATTTTGAGGAAATGGTAATAAACAGAAAGCTGAAAGATTAGGAAGTCTTTCTCAGACGGTCTGCTAGAAACACAAACCCAAACCTCCGACTATAAACAACCTTGAGCAGGATCCAGCAGACTCAGGAGTGGTGGTGTGTTGTTCTACTGCGCAGTCACACCCGCACAAATATGACCTTCATGGATGAGTCAGAGGAAACCCTCTCCAGTGTCCAAACAACAACGTTTAGTGCTAGAAATTAGCCAATGAACATTCACACAAAACTGGGCTCAAAGGATGAAGTTTGGACTGTTTCATGAAAACGAAGGCTTCTCTAACGGCTCAGCTCATGGACGGTTCTGCAAAGCTTTATGTTTGTGATGCAGGAAGATTTTACTGTGAGGAGGATGAGAATTTATCTGACTGTTCTTTTGCTTTTGTTTCCAAAACCAGAAAATATGATAAATAAAAAAAAGTTAAGGGAATCTTCTGTTTGTATGCTGACTTTAGCAACGCCCCAAATGTCACTGGGCTGCAAATGAGAATGCATGAATTTTCTGTTGGACTATAATATAACGAATGATACTTTTGGAATAATACGGGGTTGTGTTACTCTCATGCAAATTCCCAAATCTCAATTTAGTCACAAATCGATCACAGGCCATTGAGATCCTAACTAAAGGAATTCATAGAAGTTCTGATGTCAAGCCAACGTTTGCATGCTGCTGTAAATGCTGGTGCTCGCCACTAAAAACTATGTTGCCATTACCTTGAGTTTGTTGTGTAAATGCTGTTCTCTGTTGCATAATACTGTAAAAAAAAAAAGCACTGTACTGATAACCAAACAGAGGAAAACTGGATATAATCCAAATGTTTCCCAATCAAATAAATATTTTTTCCCAGATCATCTGTTAAGATAAACTATTCCAACTATGTGATTCCTGCTCTGTTCACATTTCTTATCAATGCTGATCAAGACTCCAGTCAGCCAGGCAGAAGACTTTAGTTGAGTCATTGACATGGCTCCGGGAAACTAGGCCACTGCAGATCGGTTTGTCCCAGAACATCCCTCTGTGTGTGTGTGTGTGTGTGTGTGTGTGTGTGTGTGTGTGTGTGTGTGTGTGTGTGTGTGTGTGTGTTAACCACAGAGGATATACCTGCTCCACAGAACACACTACACTGTACCATAATTAACCTTCTATAACTGCGTTTATAATTCTTTAGATGTGTATTATAAACTGTTAATTAAATAAAACTTGTAAATTTTTTATCATGTTTTATTCTTAATCTTTCCTTGAGTTTTGGTTTATGAATCTGATCAAATCTGATCTGATGAAAACTACATTATCCTTTCTTGCAGTCAACATAATCAACGGTTCTTGATATATTTCTTATTTGGAAAACTTCATAAACAAAAGGCTAATTTTTTACTTGGTCATTTCTTTGTAAATATGCTAATTGCTATATCTCTAAACATCTGTCAGCACAACTTGAGAATTGATTGTGAGCTAAAATTTCCACTTTTTATTAAAATACCACTAATCTGTTCAGAAGACAACTAAAATGCATTAGGAAAAAAACAAAAATCCTGTTGAGAAAATAACCCTACGCAACGTGGGAAATGGAAGAGTCCCAGTTTATAACTCCCAAAACAAAATAGACAAAATTTCAATAGTCAAAATTCTGATTTAGTAAGTATAATCAATTATCTGAAAGAGCAAAGTAAGGAGCCCCGCAGGGATCAGGAGCAGAGATAAATTTCAGCGGAGGCTTACAGCTGTGCTTCGTCATAAAGTAGTCCCAAGTCTAAAACAGCGCCTGTCATTCCTTTATGTTGCTAATTATTTTCACTTCCTGTCATTATTTAGGTCACCAAGCTGAACTGGGATCACTACTGAGTGATTTTAAGGACATTTTTACTCACAATGCTAGTTGGAGCCATTCACTTACTGTGTTTTATGCTAAGCTAAAGCTAAAGGAGTACAGCTGGGTCAGGAGAATGACTGGACTGGTTAAAACTGCTTTTCCCCACTTATCTAACTCTGGGAAATATATCAACAGACACAATTCCAATTTTGAGTGGAATATCTCTTGAATTACAAAGCTGTTAATCACAACATTTAGTCTCATCAATACATCATATCATGCATCCGTGCAACGTGATCCCTCCTGAAGCCCAACATCCAAATGAATGTTAAGGGTCTAGTCTACTAAACAGAGAGAGGATTCCTATGACCCTAAATTCATTTCAACATCCAATCCCTGCTGTCCGCTAAAGAAATGAGAACTTTTGCCTGAGACTTTTTTGCATCACAAAATTTTGCCTGAGACTTTTTTGCCAGACAAACTTTTTCCTGAGACTTTATTGTCTGGCGGACTTTTTCCTGAAACATTTTTGCCCAACAAACTTTTTCCTGAGACTCTTTTGTCCGACAAACCTTTTCCTAATATACTTTTTTACATTTTAGGACATCCTCAGATGTCAGACATCAGGCCATAGAGAAAAAAACATCAGGTTTTATCAAAAAGAAAACAAACATCTGACTAAATAGCATCAGACAAAAAGGTCTGAGAAAAAAAGTCTGTCAGACTAAAAGTTTGTTGGATAAAAGTTCTCAGATGCCTGACAGAATTTTCCTGAGAACTTTTTTTTCTGACAAACTTTTTCCTGAGACTTTTTTGTCCAAATGACTTTTGCCTGATATCTTTTTCTCTGATGATATTAAGTCAGAATTCTTATGGGTTTTTGAATGAAACCTGATATTTTTTACTCTATGGTCTGATGTCTGACACCTGAGGAAGTCCTAAAATGTACGCTGTATTTATGAGATATTTTGCCAAAAGGTAGACAAAATAAATAATGCAGGCAAAAACATCATCAACCACTTTTTACCTTTGAGTGGTAGTTACATTATAAAAAATGGGTAACAGTCACCTAAATACTTCTAGTTTACCAGACTAATTTCACATATTCAAAAAAGTCTCTAAAATAGGGCAAAACAAAAAATCTAAAAGATTCATCATCACTAAGATAAACAAAACTGCCTGTACACTTTACAGAAAATGTCCAGGTAATGTTCTCCCAGAAGAACATAATCTGATTTTGTTGTTATGGACATTTATCTAACAGTTCATGTTGTAGCCAATGGATATTAAAAACTGTAATTAAATTCATGAATGGATGAGAATAATTCAAACCATTAAATGTTTTCTTAAAACTACTGTTTGTTTTGTACAACCTGCAGTATTGTGAATTACTTCCTACACATTCTGTTCACACTAGAAAGTCACACACATAACAATTCATTGTTTGTTTAAGCAATGATTTCAGAGTATGCCCTGACCTTTATTCTGCCTGCAGTGACATGTCTCCTACTTGACAAGCGCACGCACACACACACACACACACACACACACACGCACGCACACACACACACACACACATGCACACACACACAGGAAAAGACACTGAGTAACTCACAGGAGACTGAACTTGTCCTGGAAATCAGTCCCCAGTGCCCCTGAATGACGTCCGTAGTTTAAAAATACAGAGTTAGCAAAAACCAGGTAGGTTACTTTATCCTTGGTGACCTGTCCCCGTTTCTCACTGGTGTTCAGCACATTCTGCGTATTGCTTTATTAATGACAAAACCCAGCAGAGTCCAGGTTGTGAGCTGCTGGTTTGGTGCTGTCCATCCTTCAGACTTAGTCATGGTTAAGTTAGGAGTCAATTTTTAATAACTTAGTTTGCACACACCACAAGTGCTGCTGATCCTACTGTATAAAAAACACATTAATAAAGTGTTTTCAAATGATTTAAAACACAGTTGCATATGCGCTGATGAAGCCCATCAGGATGAAAGGTTAGTATGAAGGAGATTTTTGAATTAGCACCATAAACTAACACATCTGAGACAGCATGTCCTTTTAAGGATTTAATTTGTTCAAATGGTGTCTCCGTGTATAGCAGTAGAGTTCATGCTGCTTCCTTTAAGCAAACAATGCTCAACTGGACTGACTGCATACAGGGCATCCAATGTTGACTATATGTGTTTATTAATGCCGCTAAAAAAATAACTGGCAGTACAGCAGCTCCGGTCATGTGATGACCACGAATGAGAGAAATATATAAGGCTGTTTGCTTCTACTCTAAGATCTAAATTCAATACAAGTATGTGTTTTATGAAGCTGAATCTTTGTTTTCGTTAGTTTCCCCAGTCACCTCCGTTCACTTAACAGCACTGTAGACCCCCCAGCTATTGGCAAACTCCGTCACTCACGGGCCTGCAGCTGGCTGCATAAACACGTGTGTATGCATTTTCAAAAAGCCAATTTCTGCTTCAAAATGCTTCAAAACAACGTGAGCCTGGTGACCACAGTCAGCTGAGAGGCTGTGCTGCAGAGCAGAGAGTAGTCGTCACTGCTTGAGTGGTGACGGTTGACGTCTGCTGCGGTGAGCCTTGTGTGTGACTCAATGATACTCACTGTGTTGTGTATGGACTTCGCTTAGCTCATCTAGTGACAATAGATCTTTGTGTACAGAAGTTAATGTGCACTTGTAGAAAATCTTGCCTTTTTAATAATTTATGCTCAATATAAATGATTTTCAAGCATTGTGGCTATTTAGGGTGAATAATTCCTCAAGGAGGCTGTGCTAAAACGTACAACTTTGAATATTAATTACCCGCCATGTTCCGACAACTTAGGTCATATCTACTCTAGAGTTGGAGGAGTCAAAGATATTCCTCCTGTTGCATAGTTAACTTTTTAGTATTGATGGCATGGCAGACTGCCTCTGGCTAGAACAACAGGGTGAGCAAGTAGAGAGAAAAGAGATAAATGAAAAATATCCTCAAATAATAAATAGAGAGACAAAAGAGGATGAATTAATGAATGAATTAATCAAGCAACCACTATTTGTATCTGTATTTGTTGAGGGGGGAAAGTATTTGTATGTGTTTTTGTATTTGAGTAAAACTCAAAATAGGTGTAAAAAAAATTTTTTTTGGGTTACACTTCTACACTATAACATAAATTAGAAGTGTAATGCAAAAAAATTTAGGATTTTTACACCTATTTTGAGTTTAACTGTTAATAAATGACTTAAGTACCTCTATCTGCTCATGTCTCAAAGAAAAGCCCAAGTCTAAATTGTCCAAAGTTGATGCCAACACTGTTCCTGAGCCGACACCATCTTTGTAGTTTATCTCCATCACACCTCTGGTGCTAAGCCTGCCCACCATCTCTCTACAAGATGTTAGTCTGTTTGAGAAGGGTCACATCATTGGCATCAAGCAGAGAAAACATCTAAGGAGATTGCAGAAACAACTAAAACTGGGTTCAGAAATGTCCAACGCATTATTAAAAACTGGTCTGAGTCCAGATGGACCCTGTTCCAGAGTGATGGGTGCATCAGGGTAAGAAGAGAGGCAGATGAAGTGATCATGCCTAGTGCCTACTGTACAAGCCTGTGGGGGCGGGGCTATGATCTGGGGTTGCTGCAGTTGGTCAGGTCTAGGTTCAGCAACAGGATGTGCTCCAATAATGAGGTCAGCTGACTACCTGAATATACTGAATGACCAGGTTATTCCATCAATGGGTTTGTTCTTCCCTGATGGCACGGCCATATTCCAAGATAACAATGCCAGGATTCATCGGGCTCAAAAAGTGAAAGAGTGGTTCAGGGAGCATGAGACATCATTTTCACACATGGATTGGCCACCACAGAGTCCAGACCTGAACCCCATTGAGAATCTTTGGGATGTGCTGGAGAAGGCTTTGTGCAGCGGTCAGACTCTACCATCATCAATGCAAGATCTTGGTGGACCATTAATGCAACACTGGATGGAAATACATCTGGTGACGTTGTAGAAGCTTATGGAAACAATGCCACAGTGAATGCGTGCTGTAATCAAAGCTAAAGGTGGTCCAATGATATACTAGAGCGTGTGACCTTTTTATTTTTGGTGGCGACTTTTTTATTTGGCTGGGCAGTGTATGTTGCTGTGATTGACCCGACCTAAAATTATTCAACTTAATGGCAGACCTACTGAGGCTACGATGTAGAGTGGCTAGGCTGACCTGCAGAACAAAATCTTCTGCCACTGCAGAAGCTAAAATACGCCTACTTATACACAAATATTTACATGAAAAAACATAAAAATGATAACCCCTACCCCTGTTTTGGGCTAGGTCCATTACCTAACAATTCATCACCCAAGGACCCAACACTCTTTGATGCCATCAAGCACCAAAGAGATCAAACCAAGACTGTGGCTGAACCCCAAATCCACACAAGTGGTTGATGATGGAAGGTGGGACCAAAGCCACAATTAAAGGGATTCAGCATCACTTTCTTCTCTGCATCTTTAATTTATTGTGTTTTTCCTTTACCACCTTAAAAAATAAAGACACTGGCTCAACATCACTGAAAAAAGACCATTAGATGCAGCAACTACTCAAGTCCCAGGCCCTGTTAAGGTTCTAGGGAGCTAAAAGGCTAGGTCAGGTAGAAGACAGCATGAAGGGAGCATGGTCTTAAGCAAAAACCCAAAGTTTTCCATCAACCAGTTCACATTTGCCTCATTAATGTTTTGTAAACCAAACAGGCAACAGAGAGGAATGCTTGTGTTTATGCATCAGTGTCAGGAGGACAGATAATAGGGGGAAGATGATGTAACTGATGCTGGTGTGACAATTTATGCTTGCATGCACGTGTGTGTGTGTGTGCATTAGTTTGCAGTTCAGACCCCCTAAGGGTGTGTTTTTGGAGACTGAAATCAATGGTTACTGAATGTAAACCCAGTTCTCAGGATATGTGCAGAAAATAAGTTTTCAAAAACAAAAACAGTCACTTTAAAATCAGAAATAGGAAATGACATTTACAAGCACCAAATGAGGTTTTCAACACGTCTATTCTCCACTTTGTCATGCTGGGATCCTTCTTCATTTTACTCACATCTTCTGCACAATAATCTAAAGTGAATCTGAGTGATAGTTGGGTTTAACAAACTAAAATATCATTCTATCAATTAGCATCATGTAATCAAACACAGACTAGATCCAGAAGAAAGCTGAGCACTTTCTCTTCACCGCCAATGTATTTCAGTCCTTATCCAGATTACAACCAAAATCCCTGTAAGACTAAGACGCTCCTCCATTATCCAGGGCTCTGGGTCAACCCCTTAAAAAACTCTTCTTTCTATGCTTCTCCAGCTGTTTTACTTCACTTTCATTCAATAGCGGTTCTCCCCTATAAAACTGCACTTTTACCTAAGAAAAAGTCAAATAAAACCAAGAATAGTGTTCTTCAGTGACTCAAGCTACTCCTCCTTAAACCAGCTAGCTACATAAGAAAGGTGAAGCAAAAGGAATAAAAAAAACTATTATTCCACAATTTGTATTAGCTAAACCCACATTAAACTGGTTTAAAATGACCAATTTAAGCATTTTGCCCATTTTGTTGAGCTCAGTAGGGCTTCAGACCTCCACGGCAGCTCAAATGTTTTTAAAACATTTCTGACGTAGTTCTCCTGAGCCCTTCAGATTGCAGCGAGTGCATTAGTTAATCAGCAAGACCCCCCCACACACACACACACACATCCCACCCCTCCTGCTAAAACAGGAGCGCTGATGTCACTGTTGCATGAGGGATTAGTGAGCGACAGGAGCTGCAGCTTGGCACGCTCACTAAACTTGATATATACACACACACACTGAATGAAGCAGATTGCACACCTACAAGGATTATTAAATACATAGGTACTCAATTAAATTAGTCTACTGCAATATCGTTGGGAAAAGCAGGAAGGAGAAATATTTCAGAATAGCTCAAATATTTGAAGAAATTGTAAAAAGCATCAAGATTAACATTGTATCAACTTCATTTAGCAATGAACTAGGAAACTTCTTCTGCAGCAGCTTAAGTGTCACACTGAAATCTCACTGGACAAATTATACTGGAATATTTTGCAGTATTGGAATTTTGCTCTATTATTTTAATTAAAATATTTGTAAAAAAAAATAAAAATTTAATGAAGGACGATGCAGAGTATCAAAGCCAAGACCAGCCAGACTAAAGTGGACAGCTTAGATCTCCCGAACTTACTTTCATGAGAATCTTATTTTCTAGATCAGACCAATCAAATGGCGGCCCGCGGGCCCTCACCAGGTGGCCCACCTGACCCTATCCCCCAACCACCAACAGAAAAAACCCAGTTGAAAAACAGTTTTTGCATGTGAGTTTCAAAATTCCCACACTGATATTGCATTTGAACGCAACACCATCTTAGCAATCACAGACATATATGCGTAGACACCCCGTGGACTGGCGCTGCCTATTGGAGCTGCCGTAGTGTGGCGTCTACGTGTTCATGTCTATGTTAGCAGCGACCCAGCCCTGCCTGAATGATTCACCTGCGAGAAGATGCGACTGACTGGTCAGAAACGCAAAATTGACATGGAAAATAGGCGATTTTAATCGAACTTGGATGGACAAATATGTGTTTATTTTGCATAGCTGCTATGCTATTATTGCTCATTTTCATTTAGTAGCTGCGCTCGAGTTAATGCAGGTTAAAAACCATAAAAATGTTTGTATTACCACCAGCTCTGCAACTGTTGAATTGATGCAGGTCATTAAAACAATAAAAAGACGTTGTGCATTGCTGTTATTTTTAGTTGCATTTGTAGTAGTGGTGGAGGTAATAATATCAGTCAAAATTTTAAAATTTAATATTGTAGCGGCCCTGCCCACTGCCACACCTGGCAGAGGCCGCGGGGCATTGTGGGGGTGGGTTAGGATTCGTTTTGTCCCATTTTAGTTGTGTTCTGCGGGGTTCTGTTGGGTTGGGTTATGTTAATGTTGTTTACTGTTAATTATGTGTTGTTTTTAGTTGGAGTCGTTCCGCACCATGAGTTATGTTTGTATGTCGGGGAATGGGGAGGGGAGCCGTTCCAGGCATTAAAGTGTTCTGTGTTTGCTACTTGGTGACTCGTTCTTGCCGCTGCACAACACACCTGCTAGATGGCGTCTGAAACCGCCACATTGGTGTCAGAAGTGGGATTCTCGCTGTCACGAAAGACACACAAGATGCAGCAAATAGACGAGAAAATCGAGAGACTCGGCAGAGAGAACAGCAAGCTTCAAGAGCAGCTAAGACTGGGCGCTGAGATGAGAACACCGCACCAGCCGGATGGAACCAGCGCTCCGCGGCTAACCAGGCAGCCGCGAGAGTCGTGCCCGGCCGAAAAGATTACAAACCCGGCCACAACGGCGCTGAGAGACGGCGGGAAGAAAACGCCGGTAAAGCTTCCAAGATTCAGCGGAGCCACGCCCCTCACACCCTACCTTGCTCAGGTGGAGCTGGCAGCTTTACACGAGGGAAGGAGCCAGCAAGAAACGGCAGTACATGTGGCGCTAGCATTGGAGGGTGGAGCGCTCCAGGTCCTGGTGGACCTCACTCCGGAGGATCGATGTGACTGGCAAGCCATCACGGCAGCATTGGACAGACGCTATGGGAAAAGAGTGTCAGGAGAGCACAGCCGGGAGCAGCTGAGCGGCAAACGATGCAGCCACAGAGAAAGTTTGGGAGCTTATGCGGCTGACCTGCAACTGTATGCTCGCCAGGGCTACCCTGACTTTCCGGCTGCCGCTAGGGAGGAGCTAAGCCTGCACGCTTTCCTTCGTGAGTTAACACCAGAGCCACTACGTCGACATGTCCGGCTGTCATTCCCTCTCACCATGGCTGAAGCACTCCGGTGGGCTGAGCGAGCAGAGGAGGTGATGCCTGTGGGACAGTTTGTGCGATCGCCGCTAGTCAGAGCGGCGATCGCACAACCACTCGTTCCAACCAAGGTCTGCAGAAGAGCATCTCTGAACACACAACACGTGGAACCTTGAGGCAGATAAGTAAGTAAGTAAGTAAGTAAATTTTATTTGTATAGCACTTATCACAGACAGAGAATCACAAAGTGCTTCACAAAGATCAACAAAACACAAGATGGTCATCATAAAATGATCTTAAAACAAAACAACAGAATATCATAAAATCATTAAAAATCAGAAAACAGAAAGTCATAAAATTATAAAAATGATAAAACAAATGAAAGATTATTATAAATACAAGTAAGAAAAAATGAATAAAACATAAAAGATTTAAGTAAAAGCAGTTTTAAACAAAAGGGTCTTCAGCTGCTTTCTAAAGGTGACCAGACTGTCAGTAACACGTAGGGATAAAGGAAGTTCATTCCAAAGTCGGGGTGCAACAGCCTGGAAAGAGCGATCACCTCGACTTTTATATCTGGTCTTTGGAATTTCTAGAAGGTTCTGGTTGGTGGACCTGAGGGCTCGGGTTGGAGCATAAGGCTTTAACAGTTCAGTAACATAAGGAGGAGCTTGGCCATGTAGAGCCCTGTATGTTATAGTAAGGATCCTAAATTGAATTCTAAAGTTAATGGGTAACCAGTGCAGAGACATCAGAATAGGAGTGATGTGAGCTCTTCTGTTTGCTCCAGTTAGGAGCCTCGCTGCAGAATTCTGGACCAACTGAAGGCGGTCAAGGGCTTTTTTGTTAAAACATGTGAAAAGTGTGTTACAGTAATCTAGACGGGAGGAGATAAAGGCATGGATAACCATTTCAAGCTCATGTTTTGACACCAACCTTCGCAGTTTGGAGATATTTCTCAAATGATAAAAACAGTTTCTGACCAGCGTTTTTGAGTGGCCTTCAAGAGACATTGATTGGTCAAAGACAACACCCAAATTTCTCATGTTTGACTTGACAGCAGAAGCTAAATGACCAAGTTGTTGACTAATCAGAGGAGCCATGCTCTCAGGGGCAATGATCAGACATTCAGTCTTTTCAGAGTTTAACTGAAGGAAGTTATCTTCTAGCCAACTAGTGATCGCTGATAGACACTCTAGTAGTTCAGCCAGTTTATGGAGCTCAGATTCCTTAAAGGAGCAGTACAGCTGAATGTCATCTGCATATAGGTGATAAGAGACATCATGAAAAGCATCAATTATCTTTCCAAGAGGGTGTATATATAATAAAAACAGGAGTGGACCTAAAACAGAGCCTTGGGGTACCCCACAGAACAGGTTGGTGGAATCTGACATGATTTGGTTTATACAGACACTGAAACTTCTGTTAGAAAGGTACGATCTGAACCAGTCTAGAACAGTTCCAGAGATTCCCAACGAGTCATGAAGTCTGTTAATTAAGGTGCTGTGATCAACAGTGTCAAAAGCTGCAGAAAGATCCAACAATACTAAGACTGTAAATTCCCCGTTGTCTGCAGCCATCATGATGTCACTGGA
>SSNS01000001.1:519502-534114 GCA_006937985.1 Aphyosemion australe
TCAGGTGGAGGGATGGGACCAGCAACAGGGGATCTCCTACGGCCACGTACCACGACCTCAGACCAAGATGAAGATGGGTCTGGGGTAGAGCTGGAAGTTGGTAGTCGTGATACAGCAGGGTCCCAAGCAATGGTGTCTTGGAGCAGAGGGTTCTTCATTGGTGTCTCTTTTTCAAATCTACTGACAATGTGACTGGTAATTTTAGGGATACGTTTTCTAAATCTATCCAGCAGCATTTCTTTCTTCTGTAGTTCAGCAGAGAGTCGCTGTATATCCTCTTTAAGGTTCTCAATCTTTTTATTTGCTTTAAAAAGCATAAACGGATCATTGTGGGGCAGAAGCGGGGAGAGGACAGACATTCAAAATAGCTTCAAGGTTGCAGAAAGCTTACGCTGTAGCCGAGCCGCCTCTGTCGGATCCGAAAGATTTGTAGTCCAACTAAAAGTCCAAGAAATCCAAAAAAAATCTCCAGAAACATAGAACTCATGAAGGTCCAACAAAATCCACAGAATCCAGCAATCAGATGGGCTACAGCAGCAGAAGACCACACCGGGTGCCACTCCTGTCAGCTAAGAACAGGAAACTGAGGCTACAATTCACACAGGCTCACCAACACTGGACAATAGAAGATTGGAAAAATGTTGCCTGGTCTGATGAGTCTCGATTTCTGCTGCGACATTCGGATGGTAGGGTCAGAATTTGGCGTCAACAACATAAAAGCATGGATCCATCCTGCCTTGTATCAACGGTTCAGGCTGGTGGTGGTGTACTGGTGTGGGGGACATTTTCTTGGCACACTTTGGGCCCCTTAGTACTAACTGATCATTGTTGCAACACCACAGCCTACCTGAGTATTGCTGCTGACCATGTCCATCCCTTTATGACCACAGTGTACCCATCTTCTGATGCTACTTCCAGCAGGATAATGCTCCATGTCATAAAGCTGGAATCATCTCATACTGGTTTCTTGAACATGACGAGTTCACTGGACTCAAATGGCCTCCACAGTCACCAGATCTCAATCCAATAGAGCACCTTTGGGATGTGGTGGAACGGGAGATTCTAATCATGGATGTGCAGCCGACAAATCTGCAGCAACTGCGTGATGCTATCATGTCAATATGGACCAAAACCTCTGAGGAATGTTTCCAGAACCTTGTTGAATCTATGCCACGAAGGATTAAGGCAGTTCTGAAGGCAAAAGGGGGTCCAACCTGGTACTAAAAGAAGAAAAGAAGACTGTTATGCTAAATGATATTACATGTAGCCACAAAGAGCGGCACTGGTCTGACTGTCTGCAGTTCAAACAAGCGACTTGTGAGGAATGCAATTCGTCTGGTGAAACAGGTGCTTTTCATAGTCAGGAATGCTTCAACTATTGTTCACCTCTATTATAAACATATAAGTGTGTTCTGCTGAGTTTTATTGTTTCTCCTGTGCATGCCAATATTTTTAATGAGGCATGCTGTCGTCTCATAGTTTCCATTGAAACTTTTGCTGCTCTACAACTCCCAACAGGCAATCTAAATCTAGTTAAGGAAAAGTTTTTAAGCTTAGTGCATGTCGTCAGGCATTTTCAAACCAACTGGCCAAACTGAAAACTGACTGAGCTGATAGCAGCAATCTGAAGCAGCTTCATCAAGGTGAAGCTAAATATTCCTGTCTATTTCTGTTCCTGCAGGATTTCAACTACACTTACTTTTACAGTCAAGCACCCAAACATGTCTTAGGCGGATATTTTAGGAGGTAAAATTCATATTTACCAAACATTAGAGACAGCATGAAGGAAGCAGAGCTGGTTTAGACTTATTGCATAGTGTGCTGACCCTTATTGCGTCTGTAACACACATCCCAGTAACACTGTGCACCAGCTGTCCTCTCTGTACCATTTGTGAGAAATATGTGAACTGAGGTTACACTGAATTTTCAGAACAAAAGACAGGACACACTCCAGGAAGTTCTGCATCACAGCTATGTGCGCTGATTTAACACCATGTTCAGCAGGTGAAGGAGGGCCCTGCATGTTTCCTAGAATCAGTCCATTAAAATCCAGAGGAAATAATGTTTGTTTAGCATTCTATTAATGCAAAATGGGCTGTAAAGAGGAGGCAAAATCTCTGAAATATCACAGCAAAATTTAACAAACACCTGTCAGGTTTATCATACAGACCCAACAGTTTTTGGTTCATTGCTAATCATCCCTCAGATGCAGCCTTTCAGTATGCTGTATACAATCTCTCCCCTGTTTATTCTGGCTGTAAGGACAGAGGTGTGATGAAGCATGAAAATGTCCAAAGTACTCCAGTAACCAGATGCTGTTAACATGCCTGTTAGGATTGTTAACACGGTGTGTTGTGCACAGTTACAGCGGAGAATAATCACCACATAAGGCTCTCTTCCAGGGAAGATTAAGGACCCGCCTGTGGACACTAACACTGTGACACTTTGGAAGACCGATGACGGTCAGATAAACTTTTACTTTGAAGGAACAATGACAGTGTGTTTTGTACATTGTGTACTTTTCTAAACCTCTCATAAGCATGGGATTATGACCTCAACGAAGGGTCCACATATTAGAATACTGTGTGGGTTTTTTCCACATGCAACGAAACCTGACGTATAATGGCACTCGTATGTACACCAATATGTCTTTTATAGATACACGAGTCATAGGAACATTTAAAGGATGGAGAAGACAACTATATGACACGTTGATTTTATATTTGAAAGATATATAGAGGATGGAAAATGTTTTGTAAAGTTCTTATTTGATTTGATTTAATTATTTTTCCAAGTTGATGAAGTACTAGCAAGAAGATTCTTAAAGACCAAGTTCACTCATTTTTTTTGCAGTGGTATCTAGTTTAAATGAATGTCTTGTGATCTCTGTGGGTAAAAAGCTCTGAAGCTCCTGTTTCAGGAACAAGAAGTGAGCCAGAGCAGAGCTGAGCGGAAGACGGCAGGATTTGAAGTCTTATTTCCTGATACTCAGACATATTGCCTCTGATTGGCTAACACCCAGCCAGCACACATAGGTGGGCCCCATATCAGATCTATATGGGCAAGCCATATGGGTCCCAATAGGGTTTGCCTGCAGTTTCCATGGTGGCCCCATGGGGGTTTGCCCAGAAAGATTTTTGCCCACATAGATTTCAACGGCTCCTACATGGGTTTTCAGAGGGTTTGACTCAAACACAGGCAAACCCCTGTGGGGCCACCATGGAAACCGCGGACAAACCCTGTTGGGACCCATACGGCTTGCCCATATAGATCCCATATGGGTCCCACTTATGTGTGCTGGCTGGTCAGCAATGTGATTCTACCACTGACTCCGTTTGCTCTGTTTTATCTCTACAAATAACACAACCCTGGAGGAGTTCTGCTGTGTGGTGAAGTTGCTAATGCTAACGGTTAGCTTCTACTAGCAGAGACATGCTCTGCTTTCACCTGGACGCGTGATTTAGAATTGTAGGATGGCCAAGGAAGATCCCGCCTTTCTCACCTCTGATTGGCTAGAAGGGCTGTCCTACGATTGGCCACCGACAGAACGACAGTTTTGGGGGATTTTTGTAAAGAAAATGCAAATTTAGCAATATAATAATAAGTACTCCATTAACCCATTGACACATTGGCTATGTGTGCCTTACCTCGGTATGAAATATAATAAAACTGCCCTATTTTGCCCAGCTGTGTGCAGCAGGTCTGTTTCTCTTCTAGAATAATGAAAACTGGTGAAAAATAGGTCTAAATCATAATGAGCTTTGAAATAAATTTCGATTAAATGATACACATTTAAACAGATGAGAGATGTGTCCTAACTTGCAAACAGCCTTAACCTATGAAAGTGAAGACATAAGATAGTCTATAGTAATAAGATAACCCCAATGCTTGAGAGCCAACAGATATAAAGTCAATCCAAAAGTGTGATAAATGCAACACGATTTATTACAAGTTCACATTTGACATTTTTCAGGTTCTTTTATAAAAGAAACTGAAGCTGGTTTGTTGTAAAACAGGACAGCATTGTTATTATAGCACTAAGTTCATAGAACATGCATGTTCTTCAAAAACACTCAAGCTCTGGCTGCAGACATAAAAACTCTGCAAAGAGGAAAGACGGTTTTCTGTTACATGAAATAGCCAATCGTAGGAGAGCCCTTCCAGCCAATCAGAGATGAGAAAGGCGGGACCTTCCTTGGCCATCCTACGATTCCAAATCATGCCTCTTGGACGCTAAATCAACACAGCCTTTCCTGTTGCGAGCCAAGATGGGTGAGTCCGTGAATGCTAATTTGACCATGTGACGTGCAATTGACTGGCTTTCCTAATCCAAGCATTTCTCCATTTAATTTCTATCGGCAACTAATGCGGGAAATAGCGGTAGAAGACTATTTTCATGTTTAGCCGACATATGAAATTCAGAGTGCCCGGTCATATTTAAAAAATAAGTAAAAAATGGTTTCTCAGTGAACTTGGCCGTAGCTTTGCACAACGACTGGAAAAAGAGGATATCTTGGTAAAACATTTATAAAGATCTTCAGATAAGAAAAACAAATGGTAAATGGCCTGTATTTGTATAGCGCCTTCTTAGGGTTCTACAACCCCCCAAGGCGCTTCACAACACAATCAGTCATCCACCCATTCACACACACATTCACACGCTGGTGGGGATGAGCTACATCGAGAGCTACAGCTGCCCTGGGGCGCACTGACAGAGGCGAGGCCTGCCGTACGCTGGCGCCACCAGTCCCTCTGACCACCACCAGCAGGCATGGCGGGTTAAGTGTCTTGCCCAAGGACACAACAGCAGCATTCTATGGGGAGAGCCAGGTTCGAACTTGCAACCTTTCGATTACTGGACAACTCGCTCTACCTCCTGAGCTACTGCTGCCCCAAGCCTTTGGAGAAGATTCTTGTTTTTGTTTTAGTCGTCTGTTAGCTGTCTAGCTACACATAGCTGTGTGCTGTGAGGACAGCGTACGTTCACTACACAGGGCAAATTTCTACTTCACAAGTTGTGCCAAATAAACTAAAATATGTCAAAAACTTCTCTCTCTCAAAATGTCAAAATATGACAGATCTGAGGTGAAGTAGCTTAAGGCAGGGGTTCCCAAATTGGGGGTCGGGACCCCCAAGGGGGTCCCCACAAGATTGCAGGGGGTCCCCACAATTTTGTCTTTGCTGAGGTTAGCAAGATTTTATTTGTAAAAATTACAATTATAAAATCTCAATAACACACCCTACAGTATAATCAGAACTCCATATAAAAGTTATAACTCTGCATATCTGTATAAAGTTAGTAAATGATCACATTTAATGTGTTTATGTGTGTAGGAGATGGGGGTCCTGGCTTGTCTTGGGCACGGGAAAGGGGGTCCTCAAAGAAAAAAAATTGGGAACCCCTGGCTTAAGGGTGTGATGTATAATATGTGTATGGTATAAAAAAGTTGTGTCATTAAAAGTCTGAAAACCGATACCGATATTTTCCAATATTAAATTTTAATGCAGATATCGTCCGATATTAATTGTAGACCGATAGAATGGAATATCGCTTAAAAAATTATATATATATTTCTTTTTTTGGAACCTGCATTTATTGCATTAATTGCTATGGTGTACATGAAACAAATTCCACCAGCTTGGCTGTATGGTCATTAAAGAATCATTCCTTTTGATCTGCTTAGTTCAAAAGTAGCTCATGAGGTGAAAAAGCCAGGCAGCAGTTTTTCTGGAGGATTGAGAGGAGATGCAGGTAGATCAGAGACAGACAGGACAGGAAAACAAACAAATAAAAAACAAGAAAACAAAACAAAGTGCTTGAAAAGGAAAATATATATCTCACCACACCTTTTCAACTGTATAAAGAAATAATTTAAAAGCATGTAATATTTATATATTTGATACAATTCAGATCAGCTTCAAAACTCAGTCCCACATCCAGGGCCTTTTCAAAGCATTTGCAGGCCAAGGCCTGCCCAGGAGCCCCTGCAATCATATTCCCCCTTTTCAGTCAGTCATTTTGAAATGTGTTCCTGTTTAAAATTTACAAATATTGTATTAATCATTGTTCATAGCTAAAAGGCCTCCGTTTAAAGACATAGATTTTATGTCAAGAAGAAGAAGAAGCAATTTTTTTTATATAGCACCTCTCAAGATAAAAATCATGAGGCACTTCACAAGAACAAAATAAAAAATAAAAAATATAATAATATAATAATATAAAAAATGGGAAAATGTAAAAATTTAAACTGAAAAATGAGAAGAAATAAGAAAAAGGTAGTACAGGATCCTGAGAACGGCAGAATTGGTAGAAACAGCTGCACGAAGAGAAGGTATTGATAAAGAATCAACCAAAGGTCACTCAAAAGCCAGCCTGAACAGGTGAGGTTTCAGCTGCTTTTTAAAGGAGACCACTGAGTCCACTGATCTCAGGCTCAGGGGGAGAGAGTTCCAGAGTCTGGGGGCCACAGCAGCAAATGATCTGTCACCTTTGGTCTTTAGCCTGGTACGCTGCACAACCTGTAGGCTTTGATCACTGGACCTCAGGGACCTGCTGGGGGTGTAGGGACTGAGAAGATCACCAACGTATGATGGTGCTTGTCCATGTAAGGCCCTAAAAACCAGAACCAGGATCTTGAAATGAACCCTGAAGTTAACCAGCAGCCAGCGAAGCTGGAAGAGGAGTGGGGTGACGTGGGTGTGTTTGGAGGACTTGGTCAGAAGCCGAGCACAGGCATTAGGACATAAACAGATAGTAGCTAATAGCTAGTCCAAACACAGCCAAGACAAAAAGCAGACCCAGCTAGAATTTCTTAAATTTGACAACAGTGGATGTGAACTGTAACCTATATACATTTATACCACAAACATTTTGAGACTGCAGGTTGATTCTAGTAGAAAGACAAAGATTGCTGTCAGAATTGACCCTTGGATGCACTGAAAGCTAAATGTTCATTCTGCTGCAGAAATTTGTTTCAGCCTTTGAATTACATATAAATACCTATATAATACAAAACTCATGGCAGCAAAAAGGTTAGTAAAATAATGTTTGCATGAACTGGTGGCAAGTTTTGGAGTTTGGAGCTGCTTTATGGAGGCGAGCTTAGCAGTCAGCTCATCAGTCTTGTTTGAAGTAAACACCATGTCTCCTGACTGAGGAAGTTCAGGAAGCTGGCTTGTCTACAAAATAAAAGATAGCACTTACTTATGACTTTCATGCAGAAAAAAACAAAAAATATTTTGACTTTCATGCAGAAAAAAAATGCTTAAAACATTTTCTGGACTTTGCCTTACTAGGTTTGCTCAGAAAAATCAAATTGATTAGACAGTTTCAGTTTTTAGCTCATGTATGATTATCCGTTTTTGTTCACAACTTCAGTACGTCTATCTTGATAGGTAATAGGTTTTGTGTCTCATCTGAATGACACACCCATCCATCCATCCATTTTCTGCCACTTATCCGGAGTCGGGTCGCGGGGGCAGCAGCCTAAGGAGGGAAGCCCAGACCTCCCTCTCCCCAGCCACTTGGGCCAGCTCCTCCGGGGGAATCCCAAGGCGTTCCCAGGCCAGCCGAGAGACATAATCTCTCCAGCGTGTCCTGGGTCTTCCTTTGGGTCTCCTCCCGGTTGGACGTGCCCGGAAAACCTCACCAGGGAGGTGTCCAGGAGGCATCCTAATCAGATGCCCGAGCCACCTCAACTGGCTCCTCTCGATGTGGAGGAGCAGCGGGTCTACTCAGAGCCCCTCCCGGATGGCCGAGCTTCTCACCCTATCTCTAAGGGAGAGTCCAGCCACCCTGCGAAGAAAACTCATTTCGGCCGCTTGTATCCGCGATCTCGTTCTTTTGGTCACTACCCAAAGCTCGTGACCATAGGTGAGGGTAGGAACGTAGATCGACCGGTAAATTGAGAGCTTCGCCTTTCGGCTCAGCTCTCTCTTCACCACGACAGACCGGTACAACGCCCGCATCACTGCAGACGCAGCACCAATCCGCCTATCGATCTCACGCTCCACCCTTCCCTCACTCGTGAACAAGACCCCGAGATACTTAAACTCCTCCACTTGGGGCAGGACCTCGTCCCTGACCTGGAGAAGGCATTCTACCCTTTTCCGACTCAAGACCATGGTCTCGGATTTAGAGGAGCTGATTCTCATCCCAGCTGCTTCACACCCGGCTGCGAACTGCTCCAGCGAAAGCCGGAGATCACGTTCTGACGAAGCCAACAGGACCACATCATCTGCAAAAAGCAGAGACCTGATCCTTAGGCCACCTGAATGACACACCAACAAAGAATTAAAAAATGGATCCTCAGACACATGATTGTGTGTTATAAGCACCTCTCTGCCAGCACTGGAACATTTGGAGAATGAAACTACAGGTTTAACCACATGAACATAAGGAAGGAATAAAGGTGAGAAGTAGCTCCACCAGTACACTCAAACTCATAGAATTAAGACTACAGTTTATTAAATTAGGAGCGATGGTGATGACCCAGGGGTTAGGAGTGTATTGTGGGTTCGAACCCAGGCTCCCACAGTTGTGTCAGTCATTGTGTCCTTGGGCAAGACACCTCACCCTCGTTGCCTGGTGGTGGTAGTCGGAGGGACCGGTGGTGCCTGTGCTTGGCAGCCTCACCTCTGTCAGTGCGCCCCAGGGCAGCTGTGGCTACAAGGTAGCTCATCACCATCAGTGTGTGAATGGGTGTGTGACTGTACTATAAAGGGCTTTGGAGTCCTCTGACTCTATACAAGTCATTCATCATTTCATTTATCATTATTTCATCACAGTGTCTGTTTAGCTTGTGTTTATGTTGCTGTTGCTTTAAAGAGGACCTAGAATGTAAACCAACATGCTCCTTGTTGTTGTTGAATAAAGACAGCTTGGGTGGTCAACAGCAGCATGCCAAAAAGTCAAAGCCGTGTGTGACCTACTTTTTATGTAAATTAGAAAGTTGAAGAAGGCGAGAGAAAAACTTCTGTTCTGAGAAAGTCTTCCTTAACACGTCATAAGGGGGAGCCACGCCTCCTCAAACCTGCATGTCTCCAGTGTCTGAGGCCTTCTGGGGAAACCAACCAATCAGCAAGCAGCTCATGATCATATTCATGTCCTGGCCGAGTGGGAGGGGCAAACAGCTCTTTTCACAGCAAGGCTGGTTTAGGGGGTTTAGAATGGCCTGTATCAGGGCTCCTGGGACAGATGAAAGCCAAAAGAATATTTCTGATGCTTTTTAAAGGCTCAAGGACTCATGGTCCCTCTAGTAGTACAACAACCAAAACCAATATCCCTCAGGGACAATTCCAGATACACGACAAAAAGGTCCAACATTTTGACCAGCATCCAGACTTTTCCGTGATGTTAATCCAGTGAAAAAGCTCCATTCTGCAGCACAAGTACCATACAAGAACTGGAACATGGCCGATGTCAGTCGTCTCTTAACACATCGATATTGGTGCAATAAGTAAAACTGGGCCAATAATAACAACCAGTGTATATCTCCATCATGTTGCCATTTGCGTAAGTGTGACAGGAGGGGGAAGTGGGTGTGGTATTTGATTGGGCATGTGACAGAGATGCAGTACAGGATTGTGGTTTTTTCTTAAGCATAGAAGCAACATATGTGGTGTAGTCACTTTTACACACTCTTTGAGTAAAGGGAAAAACATGTAATATTGGTTATTAGCAATAACAGCAGTCCTAATATCAGAGATCAATAGCATCCCACATTTTCGATAGATAGATAGATAGATAGATAGATAGATAGATAGATAGATAGATAGATAGATAGATAGATAGATAGATAGATAGATAGATAGATAGATAGATAGATAGATAGATAGATAGATCTTTATTGCCATTGTACATTGCATACAATGAAATTTAGCAAGGAGCGATGCAAGATAAAAAAATTATAAATACAATAAAAACACACAAGAACAAGAAATGCTATACAGCTCCGGTGGCCTAGTGGTATGAGTGTCCGCCCCGGGACTGGGAGATCGGGGTTCGATTCCCGGTCTGGTCATACCAAAGACTTTGATGGGTCAAATGCGGAAATGTAATTTCACCAGTGTATGATGATGACTTGGGACTTAAACTCCAAAATGATTCAAAAGCAGTGCCAGTGTGCAAAAGGTTGGCAAACGTGCAATAGCCAGTCAACACCACAGCAGACGCAAGAGGCACCGACACCTTAGAGCACTGCCGCAACTCAACAGAGCAAAACCACAGGTTGACGTTCCCATGCCGGACAACCCAGGACAGCTCCTTGGTCCATGCCCTGATTGGGCAAAGCTGTTTCAGCATCATAAACACTGTCAACCAGCTGGTTTTGAAGTTGTGGCTGATTGGCGCACATTCCAGCGAGCTTCTGAACTTGAACAAAGAGCACTGTGACAAATAAACAGTTGCAGTGTCTTTTTGGAAGAGTTCCCATTTAGTAATCTCATGAATCCATCACATGCTGACCTTATGATAGTGAATTCACAACCTGGAGGGGGGAGCAGAAGCTTTGAATGTGGCTTTATTTCCAACGACTAATTCAAAAACAATGGCAGGTTCTGTTCTGAAAGAGGACACAATCAGTTGATATCGCACAAGTGCACAAGCTCTTTGAGATAAAGAGTCCAAGCACATCTACACTGAGAATGACAAAGGAACTCATCACATTATCCTGACATGATTTGTGCTGTCAACAGTAACAAGCCATTGAACAGACTGGAAAATAAAGTGTATTAATACGGCGGTGAAACATTTGACTCTGAACTCTTTGACATTTCATGTTCAAACAAGGAAGATAAGCTCCTTTACATCAATCAGTGGAGTGTGGTTGCTCCCTGGGCCTCATTTAGCTTCCTCTCAACTCCTCCCACACATGTGCCAGTGGAGATAAATGACATAGCAGAAAAAAACATACCCCTTTCTGCCCCTTTATTGCCCCTGCAGATACCCAGAATGGAAGAGTAATATGGACACTACTGCTACTCTTGTTTAAATGAAACATATGATATAATGACAATGTATTTCCTCTAAGTTCAGTTTCACATCTGTAAATTCAATTAATCCTGGTGTAAGTATACAAAAAGAATCAGACAAATAAAAAGCACTTTCCTACCAGGAGTAATATTAGAACATACCAGGTGTATGCATAGTAACCATGAGGCCAGCTATCAGCTGCTCAATGTTAATACAGACGTGATGCTTTGATCAAAACTACAAAAATTAAAAACACCACTGTTCAACTATCTCAACCTCGTCTTTACAGAGCTTTTCTCCACAGCTGATTTCACAGGGCGGAGTGAAACTCTTCGCTCCACTCCACCCCTCTTTTCCACAGGTTACGTCTTTGAAGACTGGTTGTGCAGCTCTGAGCTTCCACGCAATCATAAAATTGGACACAAGATGAAAAAAAGCCTGTACAGAAAATCACGTTCACATTACCACACCCCAAAGTGATAAACCGTTGAAACAAAGTCTCATAAATCTACATGACATATTCTGTAAGCCACCAATGGCTGGTTTTGGCTCATTTTACATACAGTCATATGAAATGCCAGTCTCTGGGGGACTACTTCCAAGACTACAATACATGCAACATGACAAAGTTGTTGTTTGGTGAGGATCAGGACTGGGAAGTTATAATTGTACTATAAACTTGGGAGTGTAAGTCAATGCTGTGTGTTAGAAACAAAACATCTCATAAACTTCAGGCCAGATTTTAATGAAATGTTTACCAAATATTCATCGGTGTGTGTGTGTGTGTGTGCCTGTGTATGTGTGTATATATGTGTATGTATGCATATATACATACATATACATATATACACATATATACCAGTGTTTGCGAAAACCTTTGAGCCACGCCTGCCAAACTGGCAGACGTGAGAGTGTCTCACGCAGGACATTTTTGAACCACTTAGGACAATGTCCTCGTGGGCTTCAGATTTGTATCTATTTAACAGTGGGTATTGTAGTGACTTCTGACCTTTACATATTATACATATTTTTAATGTGACAATAATCTGTTGACACAATTTGAAAAAAGAACCATCAATGTGATTTTCTGCCAAATTCAGAAAATGAGGATTAGACAGTCCCTCTGCTTAGAAAATAAACCAACAGAATCCATCAGGAAATTATTAGAGATCATCATATAATTATTATAAATTATTATGAAACACCAGAAACAACATATTATATATGACAATATTTCTAAATATTGTAATGATCCATAAGGGCTTTTTGTGACTGATGCTGCAGCCTGATGTTACTGTTCCTTTAAGAGATGCTGAGGCTGGTTGAGGTGAAACTGGAAGTTGGAGATGCGGGTTTATCTCAGCTGTTTGTTAAACTACTCTAATAAACTGCTGTTAAGGACAAAATGTCATTCTGTCTGACGATTTAGTTCATCAGAAATATCACAATATAAAGAAATTATCTTTTTCTTGGGGGGGGGGGGGCACTGTGCCATGGTCCTCGAAGTGCCTAGAAATGGCCCTGGGTGTGGGACTGAGTTTTGAAGGTGATCTGAATTGTACCAAAAGAAATAAATATTACATGCTTAAAAATTATTATTATTATAAAATTACAAACGTGTAGTGGACATATCTGCCTACATTTTCCTTTTCAAACACTGTTTTTTTTTTTTTTATGCGACTATTTTCCTGTCCTGTTTGTCTTTTAGCTGCATCTCCTCTCTATCCTCCAGAAAAACTGCTGTCTGGCTTCTTCATTTTGAACTCATGAGTTAATTTTGAAATTAGCACATCAAAAAGATCCATTGACCGCAAAAATAGCGGAATGTGCGCTGTGCGGCCGCGCCAGTGAGATGACGTCACCGAAGCACGGGAGATGATATTTTGGCACGTTCGGAGAAGACGCACAGCGTCGGTCATAATGTCCGACGATTTCAAGTTTTTCGTCGGACAATATTAAATCACGTCGGTAATGTCCGACTGTCCGACGTGTTTTCGCAAACACTGATATATACACATATATACGTATACACATATATACGTATACACATATATACATATACATATATAAGTATACACATATATACATATACATATATACGTATATACATATATACACTGCTCACAAAAATTAAAGGAACACTTTAAAGAAACACATTAGATACATCAGATCTCAATATGAAGTTGGATATCTATACCAATAACGACAGGGCAATGTCTTAGGAACGAAAGGATGCCAAGTCTTTTAATGGAAATAAAAGTTTTCAGCCTACAGAGGGCTCAATTGTGTAGACACCCAAAAATCAGAGTGAAATGAAGATGTGG
The DNA here is from genome assembly GCA_006937985.1 of Aphyosemion australe. Lineage (NCBI taxonomy): Eukaryota > Metazoa > Chordata > Actinopteri > Cyprinodontiformes > Nothobranchiidae > Aphyosemion > Aphyosemion australe. The sequence continues at coordinate 532,799 of SSNS01000001.1, forward strand.
CAGGCTAGTCCATAATTTCAAAAACTTAATTTCTGCAACTCAAAATGCTTTTCAGTATCTTGTGTGGCCCCCACGAGCTTGTGTGCATGCTTGACAACGTCGGGACATGCTCCTAATGAGACAACGGATGGTGTCTTGTGGCATTTCCTCCCAGATCTGTGTGAGGGCATCCCTGAGCTCTTGTACAGTCTGAGGAGCAACCTGGCGCCGCCTAATGGACCGAAACATAATGTCCCACAGATGTTCTATTGGGTTTAAGTCAAGGGATGGTGAAGGCCATTCAATTGTTTCAATTCCTTCATCCTCCAGGTACTGCCTGCATACTCTTGCCACATGAGGCTGGGCATTGTCGTGCATTAGGAGAAAACCAGGACCTACTGCATCAGCGTAGGGTCTGACAAAGGGTTCAAGGATTTCATCTGGATACCTTATGGCAGTCAGAGCACCATTTCCTAGGCAGTAGAGGTCTGTGCGTCCCTCCATGGATATGCCTCCCCAGACCATCACTGACCCACCACCAAACCTGTCATGTTGAACGACGTTGCAGGCAGCATAACGTTCTCCTTGTCTTCTCCAGACTCTTTCACGTCTATCACAGGTGCTCAGGGTGAACCTGCTCTCGTCTGTAAAAAGTACAGGGCGCCAGTGGCGGACTTGCCAATTCTGGTGTTCTTGAGCAAATGCCAGTCGAGCTCTATGGTGCTGGGCAGTGAGCACAGGGCCCACTACAGGACGTCGGGCCCTCAGGCCATCTTCATGAAGTCTGTTCCTGATTGTTTGGGTAGAGACATTCACACCAGTGGCCCTCTGGAGGTCATTCTGTAGGGCACGAGCAGTGCTCAGCCTGTTCCGCCTTGCACAAAGGAGCAGGTATCGGTCCTGCTGATGGGTTGTGGACCTTCTACGGCCCTGTCCAGCTCTCCGAGAATAACCGCCAGTCTCCTGAAATCTCCTCCATGTTCTGGAGATTGTGCTGGGAGACACATTAAACCTTCTTGCTGCAGCACGTGTGGATGTGCCATCCTGGAGAAGTTGGACAACCTGTGCAACTTCTGTAGGGTTAAGGAATCGCCTCATGCTGCCAGTAGAGATAATTACTCAAGCCAAAACTAGCACGAGTGGAAAACCAGCCAAAAAAGATCAAGAGGGAGAAACTTGAAATGACCTCCACATGTTAAACCAGTCCTGTTTTGAGGGTTTTGTAATTGTTGCCACTTTAGTGCACCTGTCGTTAAGTCCATGAACACCAATACAGCTGAAAGTGATTAACAATGCCCTCAGCTGCTTAATCAACCAGAAAATTATCAGACAGGTTT
>SSNS01000001.1:534132-584110 GCA_006937985.1 Aphyosemion australe
ACTTAATTTCTGCAACTCAAAATGCTTTTCAGTATCTTGTGTGGCCCCCACGAGCTTGTGTGCATGCTTGACAACGTCGGGACATGCTCCTAATGAGACAACGGATGGTGTCTTGTGGCATTTCCTCCCAGATCTGTGTGAGGGCATCCCTGAGCTCTTGTACAGTCTGAGGAGCAACCTGGCGCCGCCTAATGGACCGAAACATAATGTCCCACAGATGTTCTATTGGGTTTAAGTCAAGGGATGGTGAAGGCCATTCAATTGTTTCAATTCCTTCATCCTCCAGGTACTGCCTGCATACTCTTGCCACATGAGGCTGGGCATTGTCGTGCATTAGGAGAAAACCAGGACCTACTGCATCAGCGTAGGGTCTGACAAAGGGTTCAAGGATTTCATCTGGATACCTTATGGCAGTCAGAGCACCATTTCCTAGGCAGTAGAGGTCTGTGCGTCCCTCCATGGATATGCCTCCCCAGACCATCACTGACCCACCACCAAACCTGTCATGTTGAACGACGTTGCAGGCAGCATAACGTTCTCCTTGTCTTCTCCAGACTCTTTCACGTCTATCACAGGTGCTCAGGGTGAACCTGCTCTCGTCTGTAAAAAGTACAGGGCGCCAGTGGCGGACTTGCCAATTCTGGTGTTCTTGAGCAAATGCCAGTCGAGCTCTATGGTGCTGGGCAGTGAGCACAGGGCCCACTACAGGACGTCGGGCCCTCAGGCCATCTTCATGAAGTCTGTTCCTGATTGTTTGGGTCGAGACATTCACACCAGTGGCCCTCTGGAGGTCATTCTGTAGGGCACGAGCAGTGCTCAGCCTGTTCCGCCTTGCACAAAGGAGCAGGTATCGGTCCTGCTGATGGGTTGTGGACCTTCTACGGCCCTGTCCAGCTCTCCGAGAATAACCGCCAGTCTCCTGAAATCTCCTCTGAGCTACAAGCTGACTTAGTAACAGCTGAGTGTCCCTCACAACACACACTCAAAGTGCCCCCAAGTGATGATGAGATATTGCATGAGGTGTGCATAATGTTACTTGAACAAACCAGTGATAACTTTCAACAGTAAATTCTCAACATGTGATCTTAGGCCCTGTCCACACGTAGCCGGGTATCTCCCAAAACGAAGATATTTTTCTACGATTCGGCCCGTCATCCACATGAAAACGCAGATTTACGCAATGAAAATGAATCTTTTTAAAAACTCCGGCTGAAGATTTGCATTTTCTCCGTTTTCAGCGTTTCTGCATGGACAGAAATAACCGGAGTTTTAGGTTTCACAACGTCACTGTCTGCGACAAAAATGCTGACGGCCCATGTGCGACCTGTGCTCGCGTTATCAATCGTCCAAGCGATTTTTGACGCTTGTTGACGTTATACTTCAAAACTACATTTAAGAGCAATTCTACCTCCTTATCGGTCCACACAAGTGAGCTAGGCGCCATGTTTCATGTTTTGTTGAGGTTGAGCAGGAAGATGAAATGGATAGGAATCGGGGGAACTACTGCCACCTACAGGTCTGGTATGCCTATGAATGTGCTTAACCAGGGCACGAATTACGCAGAGTCTTCCGGGAGAGCCACGTCAGAGTTGGGGGAAGGGGGGGGGGATGTCTTGGGTTAGTGACTGTGAGAGTTGGGGGAGGGGAGTGTCGGGAATGCCGACGGACTGTGATCGTCAGAGCAGGCTCCCCCTGGGTGTGTAACTTGAAGGCTTCTAGGGAAGCCCATGACCCTTTCAGGGGAGCCAGGCTCCCCTTAGCTCCCCCGTAATTCGAACCCTGTGCTTAACAATGCACTTATGCGGTTACGTGTGGATGTAGTTTTCTCTTAAAACGAGGTGGTGTGGACGCTATTTTTTGGGAGGGCGGATATTCCTTTTTTTTTAACCCGGCTACGTGTGGACAAGGTCTTAGTTTGAAACTTCATGGAAGGTAACAGGTGATGAGCAAGGTTTTGTTGTCTTTAAATTTGAAACTACTCTTAAATGAATAAGTTTGTTTTTTATATTATGCTGCCATTCAGCTTTTAAAAGTAGACACTTCCCAGTTCTGTGAAACCAATCCTCATGTTGAGGAGAGGAGCTCAAACTGCAAGCCAATGCAGTGTGCCAGGAGCTGGTGCTGTACACTGAGCTAAAAAAGCCCCACTGTATATATACACACACACGACATCTTTGATAAACATAGAAAAGCACAGTTCATCATTTGATCCGTACAACAACTGCAAAAACAAAACAACAACATGGCCCACAAAGACAAGGGTGTGTGTGTGTGTGTGTGTGTGTGTGTGCGTGTGTGTGTGTGGAGTAGGGCTGGGCAATGTGGCATAAAATCAATATCACGGTATATTATATCAATAACGATAAATGGACGATAACTACATGTATGCGCAAAAACAAAAGCTGTCCACTAGGTGGGGCTGTCACAGGTATTATGTTGAGTCACGTTGTCATGTGACTCGAGGTGGTACAGCTTCTTAAAGGAACATGAATGTCTCCAACCTACACACATTTTTACATATTTTTATTACCAAATATATTGGTGACATGGGAAAAATGATATCGATAAAAGTCAGAAATTTCGATAACGATAAATTTTCGATTTATTGCCCAGCCCTAGTTTGGAGGGGGAGAGAGAGAGAGAAAGAGAGAGAGAGAGAGCGAGCAAAAGAGAGAGATCCATCTATTTCATTGTGACATAAAATTTGCTGTCTGTTGTGTAGGCAATGATGTATTAACCATAGGTGCTTAAAATGTTAGGTTTAAGAACAAATGTAATATGGTAAAAAAGTAGATGAGCACATAAAGTCTGATAACCAAATAAAAGGGAGAAAGAAAAGAGCCAATATCAGACTCCGTCCTCTCAGGGAGGAGAAAAAGCACAGTGGATTAATTCATCACCATGTTAAGCCTTTGGCCTCTTCTGGAATAAATTACCCAATGACTCTCAACTTAGACTAAACACACACACATGCCCATGCATTACAAGCCAGAGAACGCCTACAGACAAAGTGAGAGAGAAAACTTGACAAATGCAGAGAGGGTATACAGGTCATAGGACTATCATTATCTACTACCTGCACTTAAAGGTCTGTCCAATCAGGGGTTTGGTCTGGAGATATTAGGTTATCAACAGTTTAGCCTGATTCAAAAGAAATCCTGTCTTGGTCCATCACTAAAGTTCATAAACTGCTGAAATATTTCTATAACATTTTGAATTTTGTCTGATCTTAAAGGTACATTAAGTAAGAATTTTACAGTGAAAATACCATAAAATAGAATAGAATAGATTATTGATCCCACAGTGGGGAAATTCACTTGTCACAGCAGCACCATCACGCAAAGGGTAATTAGAAGAAAGATAAAAAAAAACAAGGATACATGTATATACACATAGGCAGTAATCTAGTATTGTAATCTTAGATCACTAAAAAAAACACAAATAAAAGAAAACACTAATGTTTTAATAATGTTGGAAGGAAGGTTACATTGAAACAGATTTTTTCCTCAGAAGGTCGTCAGTTATTTTTCTTTCAAAATGGCCAAAGAGGGACAATAGGTGCGTTTCCTTTATCGGAACTTCCGGGTAAATCTGTGAGCGTCAAATTGACTGGGAGATCTGAATCCTCGGTCCTCTTAAGCTGTCGTCTCCATATATATTTGGCCCCGTAAGGAATTTGATGAAACGTCAGCACATCACGACCGCTGCGCAGTGAGTTACGTCATTGATCAGGGCAAAACGCGCGAAAAGCAGTAAAGAAAGGTCGACACAATGGAGGAAGCAACAATAGTCGGCACGTTTATGTTTGCTATGTTGTTATATGCAGCGATGGCTTCCATCGCTCGTCTTTCTAACAACTCGTGTTTTTCTAAATAATGGTTCCTGCCAGGTCTCTGCTTTTTGCAGATGATGTGGTCCTGTTGGCTTCATCAGAACGTGATCTACGGCTTTCGCTGGAGCAGTTCGCAGCCGAGTGTGAAGCAGCTGGGATGAGAATCAGCTCCTCTAAATCCGAGACCATGGTCTTGAGTCGGAAAAGGGTAGAATGCCTTCTCCAGGTCAGGGACGAGGTCCTGCCCCAAGTGGAGGAGTTCAAGTATCTCGGGGTCTTGTTCACGAGTGAGGGAAGGGTGGAGCGTGAGATCGACAGGCGGATTGGTGCTGCGTCTGCAGTGATGGGGGCGTTGTACCGGTCTGTTGTGATGAAGAGAGAGCTGAGCCAAAAGGCGAAGCTGGAGGGGCTCGGAGTAGACCCGCTGCTCCTCCACATCGAGAGGAGCCAGTTGAGGTGGCTCGGGCATCTGGTTAGGATGCCTCCTGGACGCCTCCCTGGTGAGGTTTTCCGGGCACGTCCAACCGGGAGGAGACCCAAAGGAAGACCCAGGACACGCTGGAGGGACTATACCTCTCGGCTGGCCAGGGAACGCCTTGGGATTCCCCCGGAGGAGCTGGCCCAAATGGCTGGGGAGAGGGAAGTCTGGGCCTCCCTCCTAAAGCTGCTGCCCCCGCGACCCGACTCCGGATAAGCGGATGAAAATGGATGGATGGATGGATGGATGGTTCCTGCCACATATATGCATTTCCTTTTTTCTCCTGAGTTGACATCATTTCCGACTGAGTTACAACCAATCGGCAGCAATTCCGCCCTGTGTTTTCACTGGGCCTTTTATCGGGCCGTTCCGAGTACCTCAGAAGGTTCCGGAAAACGGCCGTTCGGCCGGCCCAGTCAAGTGGAGAAAAGCGCACGTCGGGAACTTCCGGTAAATTTACCCCAAAGTTCCGATAAAGGAAACACACCTATAGTCATTGTTTACAATTTGTGAGCTCGTGGGGCAGTGCTGCCTCGGCATTTGTACTTCAACACCGGTTGGCAAAAAACAGCAGCGTTTTGTACAGATCCTAAGGCATCTATTTGTTTTACTCTAATATCGGGTAAAGAAAGCTAGAGGCTAATGTTGAGCTAACAATGCTAATAGTGAAGTAGAAGGAAAAAGTCAGCTCTAAAACAATCTCAGGCTACTTCTTCAATTACTAACAACTTGATATTACAGTGAAATATATTTATCTACTTATCAACTTACTGTGTATGACTCGTCTTTGCTTGTCATCTAGGATCTTCTGGTTCTGAGCCAAAGCTGTCAATAGCCGTGAAACTCACAGATTTGAGAAAGTGACTTGTGTGTTTGGAAAATGGGTTGCAGTAACCAAATTTGACCACTGGGTCATTCTTACTTCATCTTTACATAATGCACCTTTAAAGACCAAGTTTGCTTGTTTTGTCAACACATTTGCAGTGATGTCTAGTATAAATGTGAGTCCTTGTGAGTCAATCTCTGTGGAGAAAAAAGCTCTTGTGCTCTTGTTTTAGGAGCTAGAAGTGAGCCACAGCCAAGTTGAGCTTCAGACGGCAAGATTATTTCCTGATATTTGGATGTTTCGCATCTGATTGGCTAACAGCAATGCGACTCTACCAAAAACTCTGTTTCCTCTGTTCTATCTTCATAAATAACACAAGCCTGAAGGAGTTCTGCTGTGTTGTGCAGTTGCTAATGCTAACGGTTAGCTTCTACTAGCCAAGACGTTCTCTGTTATCTCCTGGACACTTAAAGGCATACTATGCAACTTTTAAATATTTTCAAATATTTTTCTTGAACCACTATGTGCTAAAATGATCTTTTACAAGGTTAATGAAAAGTCACTCAACCCCCTCCGCCCCTTGTGGCCAGAATACCTCGTTTGCAACTTGTGACTCTCCGGACCGTCCCCCTGAAGTCTCACTAAGTCACCTTCTCACGAGAAGCAGTAACACTTCACAGCAATCCATGTTTACACCTCAGGACAGACGAGCTATACCTGGTTAGCATTTACTGTAACGTGTTTATCATGGCGGAGCCTCAGAAGAAACAAAGAATTCCTTTATTTGATGGAGCTACAAAAATAAAACGATTGTCCAACTACAATAGGAGTCAAACAAGAGTCAACATCTGGAGTTTTCTGACTCACAAGAGCTCAGAGACAAATAAGGATTCAGACTGGATGCAGACCTAAAGATCATCCTATTGCACTTGTAAGCACCACTTTAATATGTTGTTTCTGCACGTTTTTACTTTCCCTGGGTTTGTAATTATTCCTAAATATGTTGTAGTGATCACGTCCTGTTACGTCACCGATCATACACTCACCCGAAACCCGGGCATACACTGTGCAATTTTTGGACCGTTTTGAGCCAATCTTGTGCGAGAACTTTTGAGGTCGGGGGCAAGTTTTGCGTCATGTGTCTTGTAATATACAGGGGGCAACGAGACGCGATTAACACCTCCCGATCAGCAATTGTGCAGTCGCACAAATATCAAACATTTTTGATATTTTGCTTGTCCCTCATGAGGGTATCGCTTTTTAATCGCTTCTAACCGATTATCAATTGGAGTCAACCAAATTCAAGATGGCCCCCGCAGTTAATCATCTAATATTAGCAAACACATGAATGGCTAAACCTGTCATTTTTACAGATATTGAGCTATTTCAAGTGGAAGCAGCTGAGATCATTCACCAAACAAAGCTCAAGTTTCTGCAGACAGCAAAAGATCTTGTGACACTGCATGAGAACAAATAAAAGTGAGCTTAAAACACTTGGGATTTATCATTTCCTTTGTTTATTTCTTTTAATTTTCTTTAAAAAGATTTAATCCCACACCTGCTGATGCAACGATCTCACAGATGTCATAGCCTATGTATGGGTGAAAATCAAGCCATGCCATATTTGTAGACCAGCAATTGAAGTTTGCATGTCAAAACACTGACCTGGGAATGTATATAAAAACTTAAATAGCACTCTGTAAATATTGAATATTGTAGTTTGGAGCTACCACCAGATGTCTGATGTTTCCTCGCCAAAACAGAAAAACAGGGGTAAAGCTTAATATCGATGAAATCAAGTACTTCTTTGTGGGAATAGGAGAATAGACCAGAAGACCCTGTTTAAGGTTAGAAGTCAGACAAAATCTTTTCCTCGCTAACGTACATAAGACAGACTTTTGGTAGTTTTCCAAAAAGTACCTCAGTTCATGAGAAGCCAAATCCTGAGTTTATGAAACAAAAATGCAACCACTTGGCTCCAGTGATCAGCAGCATGTGTGCAGGCAGCCTGGTCTCACTGCTGTTATTTAATATGTTTCTGCTTTCTCTAGACCCCTGCAGTTCCTTATCAACATGTAGAACAAGGTTTATAGATTCAGTTCAATATAATATAACTTATTATTCTGATATTTTTGTACATTATCACGATCCATGTGCATTTTGATATTTAGAGATCAGTTTGACGTGTCTGTTAAAAGTTTATTGAAACCTTATATTAAATGAACATGTCGTTTCAAACCCATAAAGTTAAAGTGCACCTTTTTCAGCTGGATCAAACTTTTAACAACAATTAATTAAAATTTGTAAAATAAAATAGAAGTCAGTGAAAACAGGCAGAAGCTGCAGTCAAACTATTATCAAATAAGAAGTTACATCACTTAACTAGTGAGCCACATATTCTGTAAATAAAAGAAAGATTTTTTAAATCCCGTAGGGATTTTATTTGTCTCACGGCACTAACTGGGGTCATGTCTTTAGCATAAATTGTGTGATTGCAGATGTTATTTCTCTCCACTTTGTAATGTTTTTTTCAATATGAAGATGATTTGGCAAAAGAAAAACAGCAGTTATTTGCTTTGCAGCAGGTTCGTGTCATATGTCTTTGCTATGAATGAATATGTAGACAGGAAGTTTTCCTCTCCACTGTCGCTACATGCTTGCTTTGTATGAGGATTGTTGAAAAGACACTGACACTAATCAGTGACTTGATGCAATCTGCTGGGTTCCTTATATAGGAAACCTTTTTACTGATTGGCTTAATGAACTGAACTGTATTGGAATGTTTACTTTGTGAAGTGCCTTGAGACAACTCTTGTTGTGATTTGGCGCTATAGAAATAAACTGAATTGAATTGAAATAGACACGCAGTGTTTAAAGCATTTTTTGTTTCACAGCAGATGACAGTTCAGGGGAAGAAAAAATGATACTACTAGCTTTTCCTTAAATGCTTTTAAAGACGTTTTTTCTTTGAGATGACCACATTTTGTTAATCCTTCCATCCATCCATCCATCCATCCATTCTCTTTCGCTTATCTGGAATTGGATTGTGGGGGCAGCAGCCTAAGGAGAGAGGCCCAGACTTCCCTCTCCCCAGCCACTTGGGCCAGCTCTTCCAGGTGAATCCCAAGGCGTTCCCTAGCCAGCCGAGAGACATAGTCCCTCCAGCGTGTCCTGGCTCTTCCTTTGGGTCACCTCCCAGTTGAATGTTCCTGGAAAACCTCATCAGGGAGGCATCCTAACTAGATGCCCGAGCCATCTCAACTGTTTCCTCTTGATGTGGAGGAGTAGCAGATCTACTCAAAGCCCCTCCCAGATCGACTGGTAAATCAAGAGCTTCTCTCTCTTCACCACGACTGTTACAGCCCCTGGCTGTTTTGGGGGCTCATCCGGGATGAGACCGGTACAACGCCCACATCACTGCAGACGCATTACCAATTTGCCTATCGATCTCGCGCTCCATCTTTCCCTCACTCGTGAACAAGACCCCGAGATACTTAAAATCCTCCACTTGAGGCAGGACCTCGTCCCTGACCTGGAGAAGGCATGCTACCCTCTTGTTAGTCCTTGTAAAATCCAAACCACTGTCTGGCTAAAAATCTAGTGCTGCTTTTCTTCAGGAGTAAACTGCTTAATTATCAAAGGAAATTGTCTCACTTGTGTCATTTACCTAAATCTAGATACTTACACTCGTGTGTGCAAAAGAGTTTTCTAGATGGGTGAAATGTCTGCACAACACTGATGATTCTCCAGTTTAGCTAAAAGAGGATATCTGTCACATATTGGGCAGAAAATCCAGTCAATGAGCATCACCCTATTTTTGTAATCCTAAAAGTCAAACGCAGTGATGGCAGAACCCTTCTGCAGGTGTGTTGTTCTGTAACAGGAGGCCCAACATGTAGCCAAAATAAAGATGGATGCAGAGAAATGAGAAATCATGGGTGAAAACATCTTTTTTAAAATAACGTTCAAGATTTTCTGGCTGAGATGAGTGTTTACATTTCAACAAGACACTGACCTGTAATTCACAACTGAGAAAACCGATAGGTGTTGCGAAAAAAGCTAAAACATGGAAAAGTGAGTTCCTAAAAGAAGCTCTCGCTGCTTTTACCAAATACTACAGTGTAAAATAATTGTCTTTAATGCACAAAAACATCCTAAAGGCCACAAAAACCTATTTATGTGGATGCAAAAAGGGTCGAACCCATGTTATGATGAGACCAGGACATTAAAACAAGGAAAAATACAGAATTTATCAATCCAGAAGGTGAAATGGTGCACTAAGTGAGACGGCACCTGTTATTGCCCCTTGCCATTTATACTAATGCTGATTCTACAGTTATTGTTCAGGCAGGAGTACTTGATTTCCTGGCATGGGGGGGGGGGGTACTCTGACTGGAAACGTCAAGGCCAGATAAATGGTGTTTGGCTGAGGTCTTTCTCTGTCTGTTTGGCCTAATGCAGACACACACAGGCACACATGCAAAGAAAAAAAAAAGCACACTATCACAAGACCTTGTACTTGAGCCTTATCACCAGAGCAGCGCAGATGGTAACGTACCCTTGACAAAGACTCACATCACACTCCCATACTTCTATTAAATCGTTCTCACATTGTAGTTGCCTGCACATGTCCTTTCTCTGCCTTCTTCTTCTACAAGGAGTAAAAACAGCAAGCGGAGATAAAGCAGTCTAAATGTTTCCTTAATTCAGTTTTGCAAAGTGCTAAACTCTTGCACAGCGATGCAAATCCTGCCAGCTGTGTAAATGTGAATAGAATTTCTTGGAGGTTAAAGGTTTGGTTCAAATTGACACAAAATCAACAACTACAGTATTTTATATATGTCTAAAATAGTTGATCTATAAAGGTCCAACTGTCCTCAGTCCTGGATAGTCAGCTAATCCATCATCTCCACATAGTTAAACTAGGGGTGGGACTCAATTAAAAAAATTATCTAATTAATTAGAGGCTTTGTAGTTAATTAATCTTGATTAATCGCATTTTAATCGTTCAAGAAAATTTGCCCCGAAAGCAATTTTTTAAAATTAAAAATAATGAGACAGAGAATCAAACAATAGTCATTGACATTATTATTGTAATTTCTAAACTTTTATTTTCTAAAAAAAATAAAGCTTTTAAATTGTATTTCAATTCAAAACAGGAGAAAAAAATCTATATGTATATCACTGGCAAAAATAGGACAGACCTAAACGTACAATACTATTTTAAGTACATTTTGATAATGGTATTGTCTTTAAAATAATAATAATAATAATAATAATAATAATAATAATAATAATAATAATAATAATAATAATAATAATGGGTTGATAGAATGTGTGCAATTTGATTTGATTTAGCATCATTAGAGACAGAAATGAAGGCAAAAACATATGAAGAGGGATTTCTGATCACTCATTTGATTGTAGTTTTAGTGTTTGGAGCACATAAAAAAAGGTTTACATGGTCTTGTAGCCAAGGTTCTGAGCTTTCTTTAGAGGTGCAGCTTGACTATATTGATATTTAGGGCAGGGGTTCCCAAAATGTTTTCTTTGAGGACCCCCTTTCTCGTGTCCAAGATAAGCCAGGACCCAAACCCAACTCCTACACGCATAAACACATTAAATGTGATCATTTACAAACTTTCTACAGACATACTGAGTTATAACTTTTATATGGAGTTCTGATTATACTGTAGGGTGTGGTATTGGGATTTTAAAAATGAAATTTTTACAAATAAAATCTTGCTAACCTCACAACCTCAGCAAAGACAAAATTTTGGGGACCCCCTGCAATCTTGTGGGGACCCCCTTGGGGGTCCCGACCCCCAAATTGAGAACCCCTGATTTAGGGCATGTATTTTGCTGCTAAACTTCAACATCCACCAATTGGGGGACCCTCTGGCTTAAAGGGTTAAATGCGTTAATTTTTTTTAATACGTTGTTTTTTCTAATTAATTAATCATAATTAACGCGTTAAATTCCCACCCCTAATTTAAACGTAAAATGTGACTAATCCAAATGTTTCACCGCTATAATCACCAAATCCCAATGTGGGATCTTTATTACTTAGCCCGACAACCAAATCCAAATACTTGCTTTACAATTAAAACAAAAACAAATAAATCCATATGACAAGAATCAAAGGTTATGACTGGAAAAACAATATTTTAATAGTAATGTTCTGCCACATTAAAGAAACGAGTTAGGTTTCACTAATAACAAAGTAGTGCCATCTCTAATAAGGTGCTTTTACTGAGACGTTGTGTTGCAAAAGGCCTTATTAAATCTATGTGACACAGGAAAACAATTCCACAACAATCAATGGCCACTATTGATCACTTTTAAGAAAAGAAACCAAAAGAACATCAAGGAGCAGCAAAGAGTCTTTTTTTGAGCAAACAGGCGCGCTGTTTTTAAACCACTGTGACTGTCGTGTAATTTCCTGTGAGATAAAGCTCAGCCCTCTTGTTGGGAAAAAAAACCTATAGGCTGATGTTAAAAATGAAACTTTACAGAGCAGGGATTAACCATTTCCAGCTGGAGAAGATGTGTACCATTAGTCTAACTGAATCAGGGAGCTAATTCAATCAAAGGCACAGTGGGCGTCTTGACGTGGGGGCATCTGTCACACCAACTTCTCACTGCATCCTGTCGTGATATTTGGCCACAAAATTCAGCCTGACAGAGACCCTCAAATAGCCCGCAGTCTGACACACATTCACACACAGCTAAATTCACAAGATCACACTTAAAAATAAAATAAATAAATAAACAAGGCACTTTGTGATAATGTGTCCAGTCAGAGACAGAATAAACCAGTTTCCTAGCATAAATCATTCCTTGTAGTTGTTGTGTGACCAAACTTGCTTGTAAACATTAAATTTTTTATGAATGAAAGACAAAGTTGAAGCCTTGATGAGATCTCACAAGGACGGCACGAACCTGAGGTGCATCAGAAGTCTGCTTGGTGACAGGTTTCAGTGCTTTGGGCTTAGCTTTTTAGTTCTAAACCAGTGGTTCCCAACCTGGGGTCCGTGACCCCCCAAGGGGGTCCCTACAAGATTGCGGTGGGTCCCCATAATTTTGTCTGAGTTGACGTTGTGAGGTCACCAAGATTATATTTGTAAAAATTGCATTTAGAAAATCCAAATAGCACACCCAATAGTAAAATCAAAACTCTATAATGCTGCGTTCGATTTACCTCGGAAGTCGGAACTAGGAATGACCCGAGTTAACAGGTTACCGTAGTCGGAGAAGTCAGAATTCCAATATGGCTGCGCCCTCGAAAACTGCTGTTTTGGTAGCTCTCAACGAATACAGACGACTAATAAACACTTTTGGTTTGTTCAGCTTAGAGCTGCAAGCGCTACATGTATCATTGATTTTAAACGCACTCTTATATGCGTGTCTTGTAAAATAAACACATTTCAACCAAAACTTACTGTTGTCGATACGGAGAGCTGCCATCTTGGATCTCGAGGTCGGAGTTCTGAAAAAGATCAGAGTTTCCGACTGGGAAGTCCGACTTTGCAGAGCGTTTTATTCGATTTTTTCTACTCGGAAGTCGGGATTTCCGAGTTCCGAGGACAAATTGAACGCACCATAAGAGCCACAACTCTGTATGTCTGCATAAAGTTTGTAAATATTCATTTTGATCGTGTGCATGCAGGTAGGAGTTGGGGTTGGGGGGCCGTGGCTTGTCTTGGACACAGGAAAGGGGATCCTTCTGAATAAAGATTGGGAACCACTGTTCTAAACTATAGCAGGATTATACACAAAGTGCACATTTAGAGCTGCCCAAAACTGCAACAATGGTTTGCATCCTCCTGAAACTACACAGAAAACAATAGTTGGTGTGAAGGGCTGATGGCCCCACAGCTTCCACGGTGGTTTTCCTTTAAGCTAATTGCTTCAAAAAGCTAATAATTATGTAAATAAGGTGCTTTGAAGAGTTAAAATAGTCGTCTATGAAAAAAGGGCCTGAGTTGCACTGTCAAACTTTAATTTGACCCCTTCTCATGTCTTTGGTGGTAGCCTAGTCTTCAAATAGAGGTTCAACCACTTTAACACACACACACACACACACACTCCCTCACCTTGCAGCTGTGGGGTTTTAGGGGTAGTCCAGAGGCAGGATTTCCTTGATGCTGAGTGGCGTTAGTCTGCTGGGGTGAGTGGGAATCCTCAGACTCTTTTCCACTGTGGTAGACCACCCTATCAGAGATATGAATACTTGAAGCACAGCCCATGCTTCAACCCACTTCAGCCTGTTGTGTTTTCTCTTCCGTTTTTGCACAAGTGCGTTACTTTGAGGCCCTCTGTGTGTATTCTGAAGGTCCACTCTTCCTTTGCCTCAATTATTGTTCTAGAAATGCATATATGGATGTATCATCTAGGCCACAGCAAAGCCGGTTCTCCACTTGCTCTGACATAAGGCATGAATAATATATCTATCTATCTAACCCCCACCCCTCAACCAGGAAGCTGATTTCCTCCCTCTGTTTTTCACATGAACTTAATTGGAGCTCCTCAATCAAAGCAGCTGTCTTGTCCTGGAAAATCTGGGTTCCGTTATCCTTCAGCTGCTCAGATCCCCACAGACGCTTTTATCCCTCACTCCGGCTCCTCTTCTCGCCTTCAACTCGTACCACATCACCATTTTCTCATTTTTTCCTCAACTTCACCGCTAATCAAGGCCTAAAACAAACCACGCAGTCTCCCAAAGCCAGCTTTACGCATGAGTTTTATCCATTTTTTGCGTCCGATGAGGTCCTCTTGCATCTCGCAGCCATCAAAGATAATAATAATAAAAAAATAATAATAATGATAATAATGACTTGTGTGTTTTTTCCCCTTCAACAATCTGCTGGAGCCACTTCAGCTGAAGACACGGGCCAGGAAAGCGGTTCTTAGCATACTTTGCTCCAGTCCTGAGCGGTTCATCATCAACAGGCTGAAATATTCACACTGCGGAGTGTTATTCTGGTCAGTCGCTCCCATGTCAAACAGCCTCCGTGAAACACAAGGCCATGTAGCCCAGCCGGACGCTCCATTTATCAGCCCAAATCCACTAATTTAGGAAGCAGAGAAATCTTAGATGGCTTGCAGACAGTCTCCATTCAGGCATCCGCTGCCCGGCTGAGGATGATCCGCCTGATAGAAGAGGTCCAAACCCGGGAGCAGCTGGGCTACGGTCCTACCAGGATCCGCGATTTCGCTCTCATTCTGGATATTTTATACACACATAAATATAAAAAAAGGATGTAGAGGCTGTTGAACTGCAACGTGTGGAGGTACCACCTCTGGAGAACGCAATCGCTTCAGAGAGACACACGGAGACGGGAAAAAAAGATCTTAAAAAAATAGAAAGGAGAAAAAACGCTCCGTGTCCACAAGTTTCAGATCTGAAATCGAGGGACGGAAGGATTATTTCAGGCTGACGCGAGCGGAGGGATAAGGCAAAACCGAGCTACATAATGCTAATTTGATGTTTGTCTTTTCTCTGCCTTTTCTGGCGTTTGCCCTTCCAATTCTTCAGCGCTGCTTGACAGCGGCACATCCAATAAAAGCACCCGCACGGATTGACCTACAGCCTTTGCTGACGTTAATGCAAATGAGCTGCGAACAGCCAATCAGAGCCGCGCTCGGCGGCGCGGGGCGGCGCTGCGCGCGCCGTGGGAACTTTGAAAGCAGGAAGACGGATTGTTCTGAGAGGCTCCAGCAACGGGCTGGCTGCAGGTGTGGTTCCCTCTGACCGGGGAACGGGCGCTCGGGGAGGCCTCAGCCGCTCCACAAATAGCTGCGACTTCATTTTAGTGGATAAAGGTTTAAACAAAGCAACAATCAGCGAGAGAGGTGGTGATGAAACAGTTTAAACACATTTTCATTCATCCAAAAGCAAAAAAAATACTAAATAACAGTTTTATGAAATATTCATTTTTCTGATTGATTTCAGGGTGATTTTTTTCAGGTGATAAAATTAAATTACTATAATCTGAAGTGGTTGTCTTAAAATTTATATTGTAAAAAAAAATTAAACATCCAGTGTTACTCAAATAGCTCCGATCTAAATAAATTGTTCTTGCTTTGTGTGATTAACTTGCTCAGCAAGGGTCATGGCTCTTTTTCTTTCAGTCTTTAAAATTATTTTGTTTTCTATTATTTTATTATGCAGTAAATTTAAAGATACGTGTTTTTGAATGTTCTTCTTGTCCATGAATGCACCATTGCCTTCAGCAATAAAATTCCAGATATTTTCATGGTCTGTGAATCTACCATTACCAACAGATCTTCTAAAATCTTTCCTTGCCCAATCATGTTTTTCAAGTCATTTTCTATTTTTCTGTTATAAATCTTTGAGATAATCAGACAAAGTGTATATTAGGTCACAGGTGTTAATGAATTTGAACTCCATAATGGCCCAAAAAACCTAGAATTGAGCATCTCGACATGCTTTTCATTGCAAACCTTTATAAATTTAAAAACCATTGAATAAAAATCGGTCTTCTTTTGCAAGTGTTGGATAGCCTAGTGAACTAGACCAAATTCTTGCTTTGCAGAGTTTGGTGTAGTTCACTATATATTCACATATATAGGATGGCTTGTCAGGCTAAGTGTTGGATAGATTTCAGCCTTTTCTGCTATAAGGGTATAGGATTCACATTAAAATCTCTAATATTTAGAGTTCCAGAAGTGGCAGCAATAGTGAAGCTAAGTGCTCGAAAGCCTGAAATATTTCTTCCAAGGAGGTCATGCTGTTGGTCAAGATTGATTGATTGTTGTTTGCAATTCCAGACATTTATAGCCTTAGAAGAATGTGCATTGAACATTCTCAATCTCCTTATATTAACTGTTTACTTACTTTAACATAAAAAGTACTTCTGCTAGTTCATCTGTTTATTTTTTGCGTATCTTCTCTTCTCAAACCCCAGTGAGTCGTGGCAGATGGCTGCTCATACTGAGCCAACAGGTTCTGTTGTAGGTTTCTTCCCGTTAAAGGGGAGTTTTCCTCTCCACTGTCGCTACATGCTTTCTTAGTATGGGAATCAATGCAATCTGCTGGGTTTTCTTACACAGGAAACTTTTAACTAACTGGAATAACGAACTGAACTCAGTGCACTGATAAGTAGGTTCAATTGGAACGTTTACGTTGTAAAGTGCCTTGAGATGAATCCTGTTGTGAATTGGTGCTATATAAATGATCTGAATTGAATTGCATCAGACTGGAACTTTCATTAACTTAGCTTGAAACATTAAATGTTCACTCAAGTTTAGGTGATACATTTTAAAAGTTACACAACAAAATGCTGATCGAAGCTGCACCCTTGCAGGTCATTCAGTGGTTTAGCTGCAGAGCAGAAAGATGATGTGCAAAAATAATAAGTCAGTGTAGCCAGGATACGCCGATCCCTGCAGAGGTACCACGGCGTGATGATGGCGTGACAAGACAAAGAAGAAGGGTGGTGGTGTGTTTTCCGAATTACTGACATGCATCAGCTGGAAATGATTTGAACAAATATGCTGCTGATAAGAGAAGGAAAAAAACGATGCAGGGGGTTTTAAAAGAGTATTCCAACACTTTATTTATGTTTCTCCCTCAAATGAATCCTTGTTTCATCAGTCACAATCAGCTTTTTTAAAGGTTCCTTCTTTTCAAGTATTTCTTTTGTTGTTTTCACCATCAAACAAGAATCTTTACATGCTTTCTCCATGTGACAACCAAATGGCCTTCATGTGCCAATTTTCAGGAGCGTCAGGAGACTAAGAGTGTTACACAGCTGGAAAAAAAAATACATTTAGTTCAGAGTAGAATTCAGTAAAAAACAATTATCCTTTTTCAGCTTGAAGCAGCATCTAACAAGCGTTTGCTTTCATTACAAAAGGAAGGTCCTGAAAAGAAAAGTAAACTTTCAAACAACTTTAAAGTTGCTATAAATAACAGCCTCCCTTGGATTACAGCCTCTATAAAAGCAGAGTTTAAACAAATAGGATGAGCCCTGAATAAATCTGCGGGAGCGACTTGACAGGACATAAATGACTCCACTGACAGATCATGGTTTTATGTGTTATCCTAACAGGGAAAAGCAAGATGGGATGACATGTTTACTGTCACTTTATTTGCTCTTCTGTTCCTCGTGTGTTTGGCCATTGGTTATCGTTGCACTTTGTGCTGCAGGATTCTTCATCTGTAGGAAAGACTTTTGTTTATGTTTGGTTTGCCGTCTGACGGTGCGTTTTATCTTCACAATACGCAGTCTCTTTGTGTCCAAAGTCTCATTGTGTCAGCCTCACAGTTTTAGGTTGTTTGGAGAAGCTAACAAAATTCCTTTTGCACGTTGGGCTGTTGTGTTAAAGGGTGCATGTGATGTTTCTGTGTTCTCAGATTCCAGATACACGTTTTGAATAGTGCTGTCATGAGGTTAATTTTTTTAGATTAATTAATTATGACCTGTAATTAATTAATCTAATTAATCTTTTTTAATCTCACCTACTAATGGTTGAGAAAAGCCCTCATTTTGGTGTATTTTTATTTAAATTCATTACATTATTGTGGCAGACTAAAAGATTAATATATAACAAAAAAACTCACTTTATAAAGTCATTTGTTGTTTAACAGACTTCTAAACTTTCCTTTTGCATCACCAAGGCAGGATAATACTTTGCTTATTTGTCAGTCTCGAATAATTAGAATTTAATTCAGGAGGTTCTGTGTGAAATTGGGGGAAGCTCTCTCCTCCTGGGAGGCTCTGCGCTGGGGGGTTCCGAATGGCTCAATTCTCGGACCACTGCTTTTTGCAATTTATTTGTTGCCGTTGGGGTCCATCTTCCGCAGACATGGCATTAAGTTCCACTTATACGCCGATGACTGTCAGATCTATTCCCTGTTGTCACAGGGGAACGGAGCATCTTTTTAACCTGTGTAAATGAGGTCAAGGCATGGCTGGCAGCTAATTTCCTGTACGTTAATGAACGTAAAACGGAATTTATTATTTTTCACCCAAGCTGCAGCTCAGATTCCGGTTCTATTGTTGATCCGTGCACCTTCTCATACCTCCAGAAGCCGGTTTTCACTAGCTTGGGGGTGAGAACAGAGTTCAGAACAGTGCAGCTGGGTTTTTGACTAGAACTAGGAAAAGGGACCACATTTCTCCTGTGCTTGCCTCCCTTCACTGGCTACCAGTTTCCTACCGGGCACAGTTCAAAATTCTGCTTTTTGTGTTTAATTTTTTCCAAGGCAGTGCCCCCCCCCCCCCCCCCCCCTACTTAGCGGAGCTCTTAATAAAGCATGTTCCCTCAAGGTCATTGCGGTCGGCTGACCAGAACTTGCCTATCGTCCCTCGCACCCGATTTAAGAATCGTGGTGATCGGGCTTTTCAAGTCCTTGCACCCTCTCTCTGGAACCAGCTCCCGTTCACCATCAAACAGTCCCCATCACTGGCAGTCTTTAAGAGTAGGTTGAAAACTCATTTTTATAGGATGGCTTTCCCCTAATGTTTTGGTTTTGGGTTTTTACTCTTTGTTATACTTCCTTTTAACCACTTAATACATAGGGTTTTTTGTTTTAATGTCCTTTTAATTTTTTTTATCTAAACTAATTTGCATTTTATTGTTCTCAGTAATGTCTATGTTTTCATTTCTGTTTTTAATGTTTTTATTACTTGCTTCCACTTTTTATTCCTGTTATTTTTCTTGTTCAGCGCCTTGGGCCCCCTTTGAGGGTGGTGGAAAGTGCTTTATAAATAAAGCATGATGATGATGATGATGATGATAAAAATAAAACATCAGTGCCATATAGAATAATCTAAGTTAACACATCAAGGAATGCTTTTTTTGAGCAATGCAAATAGTGATCACAGAACTTGTTACTAAAACATTCATCTAAAATTAAAATAGACCTGTAAATTACAGAGCTGTAAATTAGCATATCAAAACTGACAGTTTATCACAAAATATTACGCTTTTTCACAAAATCTGGCATGACAGTCAAATATTAAAATAATTACATAAAATAAAAAAACATTTAAAATAAAAAATCCCAACAGGTAGGCTAGAAAAGTCCCAGTAAAGTTATAGATTAAAAATGAGATTAACTCGATTAAAAAAAAGTAGTGCACTAAATTAATTAATTATTTAATCTCAATTAATCTCATAATTTGACACCCCTAGCTCTGACTGCAACTGTGTCATTAAAAATATCAGTCAGCACATTTTAAAAATGAACAACTTTTTGTTTTTATTTAAATATAAGTTAAATTTGAAAAACACATTTTTACAGGAAGTCCCAAACAAGAGGATGACATTGAAAAACAAATAAAATTCAAAGATTAAAACATCAGAATAAAATGATGCATAACTTTCATCATAGCTGAAATGACAAATAATTAGCTAAGAAGGTGGCCGAGGTAATCTACAGTGCAGCAGCTGCAGCATAAACTGAAGTTGTTGCACAATTTTGTTTCCTGGAAAATGTTCATACGAGTAAACAAAAGAAAAAACACAATAAATAAGTCTGATGCAGTCTGATTCGTGATGTTTCCAAGAGCGGAAAACACACGAGCTGTTGTTCTGATCACTTCAAAAGAATTTGTCCTCAGCTGCATTTCTGAGCAGAGTTAAAGGAATAGTTCTGCTATTCTGAGGTACACTTCCAGGTAAAGGTTATGAAATAGGCTCTTTCTGGCTCCAGCTGGATTCCTGAACAGTTCAGTCTAGAGGAATAAAGTTTACATCCTTCAGGAGCGATCAGCTGATTCGCTGCCATCTTCTATCTCCGTGATGGTGGCGTACCGGGTTTTCTTGCAGTGATGTCTGAGAAGTCACAAACAGATGTTTCCTCTCGTTTTACAATATCACAATAATATGTTTGCATAAAGTGTTTTTATTTAACTGAAAATTAGTTTTTGTCATAAACTGGTGAGTCATTAACAGACCTTGTTATGTTTTGATTAAATGGCCTGTATTTGATATATCTTCTAGGGTTCTACAACCCCCCAAGGTGCTTTACAACACAGTCATTCACCCACAGACACATTCACACGCAGGTGGTGATGAGCTATAATGTCTTCACAGCTGCCCTGGGGCGCACTGACAAGCAAGGCTGCCGAGCACTGGCGCCACTGGTCCCTCCGACCACCAGCAGCAGGCAAGGCGGGTTAAGTGTCTTGCCCAAGGACACAACAACTGTGACAGACAAGGCTCGAACCTGCAACCCTCCCTCTGGTTAGAGGCACTGCCAGGGATTTATGGTACCATTATGGATTCATCAGGATTCTTCATGAATAACCTTAAAATATCTAATTATTTTATATGGAACAGTTATATTAACTTAATGAAGTGTTTATTCATTTGACTTAATTTAAATATTATGTAAAGTGTTTTAAATGTCTGAGAATTCCAGCTGGAGCCTGATACATGCATTATTCGTGAAAACCACTAGAGGACGCCAAAGTAACACATTTTCCAGTTGCACATTTCTTATGTGCCTTATGTGTGTGTGTGTGTGTGTTTAATTAAAATAAAAGAATTTAATTGGTCTCCAGCTATAGTTTTTGTTATTGGAGGCATAAAGTCAATACTCAAATAAGATTTTTATTTGACCTTCTTTTAGATGTAGAAAAAAAAACCTACTTTCCCTCAGAAAAATCCTGCTCTTCAGAGATTTACAGCCAGTATTCTGCTGCTCTCTACTGTCACCTTTAGGAAAAGAACCTTACTCATAAAAATAGAATAAATAAAAATGATCATTCTCAGAAATGATTTAGTGAACATGCAGCACGGCTCTTTTGCTAAATTCGACCACTGAGATTTTTAAAGTGACAGGTCAGTGTCTCTCAGAATGTCCAGACACAACAGAGATAACTAAAACAGGTTTTGTGGCTGAACTTTGGCCATGCTGCTGTATCATCTGCACAAGTTGTGCCTGCAGAGATTTTATTCATTCATATTTATGCCTGCAGAGTTTCTAAGTTTTTACACAGAAATAATATAAAACTGGCTATGTTAATCCATGTGTTCACGTGTGATTTTTCTAGCATTTAAAATGCAAACAAATTAGATGTTTTTTATCCATCTTTTTCTACCAAACTAGCAGCAGGAAATAGTTTTGAAATAAATTTATTTGAATGATCTATTTCTTGCCTATTCTTTAATGTTGCCACAGTGTGATAAAACATTGTTTCAGTGTGTTTATGATCTTGATCTGCTTGTTTGTTTTTGGTCTAATTCAGGCTGTAAAGGTGCTGAAGGTGACGAGAGGACAGGAAGACGACTGCAGACACAGAAACCTGATTATTACCAGATCTGGATCAATTCTCCAGTTCAAAGATGGTTGCTGAGGCAGCTGCATTGTTGCATAATCAAAGAGCTTAACAAACAAGTAATCCATCAACAAAAGAAACACAAACACAGAAATGAAACAGCTGCAAACAGAACCCACCCTGCTTCAAGTAGACCTGACCTGATATAAGGCCGCATTCAGTAGAGAGTTGTTCTGGATCAGACTGGGACATACAGTATGCAGTCACATGCTCGGTCACAGCTGTGTGTGAGTGTGTGTGTGTGTGAGTGTGTGTGTGGGGGGGGGTTCATCCTGTAAAGCTTGATCACACTGTGGCAAAGGGGAGCCAATTACGTCACCAGAATACTTGTCAAATGTCAAAGAGGTGCACACAGTCAGCGCTGCAGGAAGGCTCTTTGGTCCAGGCTAAATGCTCTCGCACCAGGTCCTAAAACTGATTCACAAATTTGTTCAGAAAGTTGGAGATGCAGAACGTTTTCTTCCACTATCAAATAAGTTGTCAAAGATTCAGATTTTATTAGATGAAGACCTTAAAGCGCTCCTTCTCTTTCCATTCTCATGTTGCTTTTTTATCCATGCATATCCTGTTTTTATTAGATAAATCTTATGGTTTTATAATCTATAGTTTCTTTTAACCGTCTTTCAAAACCTTGTATGGGATCTGATTTGGACATGAATAAAATCATCATAGCCAAGTAATCCAAGGGGTTCAAATGAAGGCAACTGGACTTCTTTGGTTTCTTGAAGACGTTTCGCTTCTCATCCGAGGAGCTTTGTCAATTCTGACTGGAATATGGGAGGGTCGATCTTATAAACTGTAGCTGTCTATTGTTGCTCAACGAGCAGCATCTGCCTGTGAATGCCCCTCCTCCCTACCTCTTGATGAGTCGTTAGCCTCGTTAGCCTCTATTGTTTGTGAGTCGTTGTTTTGATTAGATGCAGGAGGGTGTGAACTGGACTGAAACTGTTTTGGAACTTGGTTCAAAGCTGCATTGTAGGTGCTGGAAAGGTGAAACCTGAGTCCTCCTCCTCTATTTAATGATGGTTTCTCCATTTTGACATAGATGGCTTCCTTCACTCCTCTCTCAAACCATCTATCTTCTCTGTCCAGAATGTGGACTTTGTCATCTTCAAAGGTGTGGCCCTTGTCCTTCAGGTGTAGGTGGACTGCAGAGTCTTGGCCTGAAGAGGTGGCTCTCCTGTGCTGTGCCATGCGCTTGTGTAGTTGTTGTTTAGTTTCCCCTATGTAAAGCTCTGGACAGTCCTCACTGCATTGGACTGCATATACGACGCCGCTCTGCTTCTGTTTGGGTGTCTTGTCTTTAGGATGGACCAGCCTCTGTTTGAGGGGGCTGGTCCATCCTAAAGACAAGACACCCAAACAGAAGCAGAGCGGCGTCGTATATGCAGTCCAATGCAGTGAGGACTGTCCAGAGCTTTACATAGGGGAAACTAAACAACAACTACACAAGCGCATGGCACAGCACAGGAGAGCCACCTCTTCAGGCCAAGACCCTGCAGTCCACCTACACCTGAAGGACAAGGGCCACACCTTTGAAGATGACAAAGTCCACATTCTGGACAGAGAAGATAGATGGTTTGAGAGAGGAGTGAAGGAAGCCATCTATGTCAAAATGGAGAAACCATCATTAAATAGAGGAGGAGGACTCAGGTTTCACCTTTCCAGCACCTACAATGCAGCTTTGAACCAAGTTCCAAAACAGTTTCAGTCCAGTTCACACCCTCCTGCATCTAATCAAAACAACGACTCACAAACAATAGAGGCTAACGAGGCTAACGACTCATCAAGAGGTAGGGAGGAGGGGCATTCACAGGCAGATGCTGCTCGTTGAGCAACAATAGACAGCTACAGTTTATAAGATCGACCCTCCCATATTCCAGTCAGAATTGACAAAGCTCCTCGGATGAGAAGCGAAACGTCTTCAAGAAACCAAAGAAGTCCAGTTGCCTTCATTTGAACCCCTTGGATTACCATGACCTGGATGACTGAGAACCTTCACCAGCATCATAGCCAAGTCATAATTAGGTCAACTTTTCTATTTATAGGACAGCTTATATAATATTAAATGATGTAAGACTTTATTTTTCCTTTTACAGATCAGCGGTGAATGTTTACAGACAGAACGTGTTACAGTACAGGTGAAACGATCCCAACATTACAGGTTTGTGGTGCCCAAAAGGGCCGACTTAATTCAGTTTTATATTTGCAGTATAATGCGACTGAGTGCATTCCCTTTGATAAAGTTTCTGTGGATTCTTATGAATACTTCCTTATTATACAACACTTTTGATTTTAAGTTGACAGTTATTGTTGTGAGTTTTTATTTTTTTAATCAAAGATCTTTTTTTTCCAAATAAATTATTTTGTTTACTGTAAGATATAAATGAATTTTGACTTATAGGTTTCTAACAACACAACTTACAGTAGTTTAATTTAATAACCTCCTGTATGAATGAATGTGAGGCTTTCATGATAAAATAATGGGTTTTAAAATGCACCAGTAGTAAAATAAACCACAGGACAAATTTGAACAAAACTCTCAATGCAAATCAATAAATGTACATCAACCCATTTCATGATAGCTAATCAACCAAAGCAAAGACAAAAACTGTTAAATATATTACATTTTAGTGATTTGGGGCAAATTTTAAAGTGACAATGTGTAGTTTTTACCTTTAATCTCTGGAAAGATTCATCAAAATGTTGTTGAAATTTAATAAAATGATGTCCAGTCGTTGAAAAATATTGGTGGTTTTGTAACATATAACCATAAAAATCAGGTCTAAAATACATAGGGTGCAGACTCTGATGGACGCCATATTAGACTCCATGGGTGTGTCCGAATCCAGGGCAGGATGCTTGTGAGGACGCATTTTGAGTTTGATGACGTCACCGCGCAGCGACGAGTACTGTCCGAATTTGAAGGATACTCATTCTCACATCCTCATTCCACCCGAATTTTGAGGATGGGTCTGGTGTATCCTCACGGGCCAAGGCTATCCCAGCATTCTTTGGATTCTGAACAAAAGTAAGTTTGTTTAAAAAATAGCGGTAAAAAACTAAAAAGCTTAAAGCGGTTCTGTTTGTAGGCATTTTTCGTTTGTACATTTGTTTTTTTAAATGTAATTTTAGGCAGAAATAACCCAAAACTAGCTTGTAAGGCGAGTCCCATGCCGTTTTTGACGCCTATATATTTTTGACATTGACGCAGCTTGCGTTGACGCAGCTTGTGTTGGCGCAGCTTGCTTTGACAGTTGCGTCGGCCCCACGGGGAGGGGAATGGAGGAAAGAGCGCGTGCACGGCTCTCTGTTGTCAGATGTTTGTAACAATGGCGGATCCTATCGAGACAATGTCGGCATAAATGTTGAAAAAACACTCACCCGACTCTAGCAATCTTCCTCCAAGCAAGGTCCTTTCTATTCCGATCTCGGTAAGCGTAGCAAGACGGGTTATACAGTTCCCGATAGTTGCAAACGGCTTCCCTCGCTCTGCTGTGACGTATCAACTGGCGCTCTGATTGGTTGACGCTTGTAAAGCGACGCAGAAAGTTCAGCTAGCTGAACTTGCTTGACGTTTGCGTTGCAAGCGTTGCAAGCTTTGACGCTTGCGTCAAAGCTTGAAAAGCGTGAAAAGTATCAAGCTTTGACGCGCCCAACGCTCACAAAGTGACGCAAGGACTTTGACGCAGCTCTGACGCACCTTACCATAGACTTAACATTGAAACTTGACGCTGGCGACGCATACTTTATGGCCAGTGTGAACGCACCATTAAGAAACGCTAGTGACGGCGGTGATGCTGCAGCTCCTTAAACATCCCTGCTCGATTTTTGCTAGCTTAGCTCTTTCCCTTGGCCTGTTAGCTGCCGTCTCGTGTGCTAAGTGACAGGACCTACAGGCTGCAGAGGTGAAGGCTAGACCGTCTGAATTCAGAGCCGCTGACTTCCGGTCTTAGCGATCTAGCAAGGACCTGGCCTTGCTAGACTGGCGAGGACCCTTCCTCACAGCATCCTGCCCCTGGATTTGGACACACCCCATGTTTTCTTTTACGTGAGCAGCTTGGGGTCCTTCACCTGCTGATGACATCACACTAGATGCATGGCTGGAAGTAGGGCTGGGCAATAAACCGAAAATTTATCGTTATTGAAATTTCTGACTTTTATTGATATCATTTTCCCCAGGTCAATACATTTGGTATAAAAAAAATGAAAAGATGTGTGTAGGTTGGTGACGTTCATGTCTCTTTAAAAGCTGTACCACATCGAGTCACATGACAACGTGACTCAATGTAATACACGTGACAGCCCCATCTAGTGGACAACTTTTGTTTTTGCGCATACATGTAGTTATCGTCCATTTATCGTTATCAAGGTGAACTCCTCAATATACCGTGATATTGATTTTAGGCCATATATCCCAGCCCTAGCTAGACGTACAACTTACAGAAGTTGCGTTAGCATGTTCAAAAACATTTAGACGGTAAGAAACATGAATTTAATAACAAAACTGCTCAACTCTTTCCAAAACCTATGAGAAAGAACAGAATCAAAAAAGAGATGCAATATATTTTGGCCGAGTGGTATTGCCGTAGTGTGACATCATCGGCAGGCGCAAGACCCCGAGCAGATCCGGAACCTACACCACCAGAAAACTAGCATCAGCATCGCATTCTCTCGATGTAATTAACTGAAGGACTATCAAATTCTGAGGAGTCACGCCGAGGTCGCATGCTTTCTGCTCGACAGGTAACATTTACCGTAATGTTTTTTTAAAGTAGCAACAGTCACGGCAATACGGTGTAAAACTACTCTGAAACATATGTACTGCTGCCCCCTATCGCCAGGAAACTACACACTGTCACTTTAATGTTGTGGTAGCTGAGAGTCAGTCACAAAACCCAATTTTAAATGACTGAGTAAGGTCTTATGTCAGAATGTGCAAAATATCACTGACATATTTTGACAAAAGCAGCTATAACTCAACATATAAGGATCTCCATTTAAAACTCTAGGATGAAAGGTGGTGGATGATTCCTTTAAAGAAATTATTACTAACAAATCCATTTCAAATAAGTTGGAACTTTGTCGTTCACAAAGTTTAAGAACCAAAATAACAAGACACAGTTATTCTTCATTACATTTAATAACATTGCATAATATGAAGCATCACTTGCATTCCTCTACTGAAACACAAATTCCCTAAAATTAAGTTTTTCCAAAAAGTATCAAAGCATTTCAACACATTCCACTCTAAAAGCAGCAAAGGAATCATTAGACAAATTTTCTTCCTTAAAATGTTTTGCTTTGCGCTCAAAAGCAGCCAAATATAGTGAGTGAGGCTAGTAGCACGAACTGTAACTGACCCAGATGTGCAACATTAAACATTAGAGGCAAAAGGTGTACAATATTTGATATGGACCACAGAGTTTTAATGAAAATATATAAAAAATACTATTTCCTGGGAAATCCAATATAGATTTGTAAAAATATATGCAGAATTTTTCCTGTTTAATGAATTAAAAACTTTACAAAATAATAAACTAGTGTTAAGACGATAAAGTTGCTTCATGACCTACGTAAATGTTTTGTACATGACTTTATATAAAAAAATATTGGAAAGAGATAGAATTGTGTTTTCTGAGGGTGCTTTTCATTATGCTAACATGTATCCTCACTTGCTTCACAGATCTTCCTTCCTTTTTAGTTCCTCCTAGTGAAGTTATGGGAAACAGGTTGATGCAAGGAACAATGCATCTTTTCCAGATTCCTCAGAGCAGAAAGGGGGAGCAGATCACAGTGAGAGGAAAGACGCGAGGAAGAAGTTCGTAGAATGGAAAGCACCCTCAGTGATGAGGAGGAAGTTTTGGCCTCCTGTGCCCTAGTTTCGTGACATTCACATACCAAATTGTACCTTGTCCTCAGAACTTTGGCTTTTAGATGAATAAGCCTTAAACACTTCACAGTAGCCAGGCCAGAAATGCAGTTTATATTGAGATTCCTGACTGAATTAAACAGATAAACATTTGTTTATATCGAACAAATATGTGCTATTTAAGCTGTTTGCAAATCAGATGTGCAGCAAATCAAAATCATTCATAAGACACAAAGGCACAATCCGGAGGGGAGCTTGCAACATGACATAGACTTCCCCATCATTGTTTGTTTCACACAAGTTTGGTGAAGATTGATTTTAAAAGTAGCAAGAGGTTGCTCCACCCACTTTTCGTCTAAATAACTTCAATAGATTGTCAATCATGATTCCGGATTGAGGCTTTAGTATAAAGCTCAATAAAAACTGCCTTTTTTCTGGCAAGGCTAGTGGAAGTAGGACTGCAGGGTACCACGGCGGCGGACATCGGTCGTCCAGCAGTGGAAGCCGCCACCAAGGGAGTTGGCATGGCGAATGTTCACCTTTATGGTCTTGATACCTGCAAAAAGGGGATTTGTGCATTACAAAAACCTGCTGACACTGTTTCTCCTCCTCTTAAAAGTAGATCTAGACTTACCGAGGCTCTCAAACATTTTGTGAATGCTGGCTTCATTGGCGTCGACCATGACACGTTTCTCATCCAGCATCAGAACGTTCATAGAGAGCCATTTGGAGGACATCCACAGTGGATGGTCTGCACAGAAATATTTTTTAAGGCAAAATTATATTTCTGTTTGAATAAGTTTCACATTAGGTTCATACCATCAGGAATCAAAGGCACTGGAGGTTTCACAACAGTCCAGCCAGCCTTCTTGAACATGTCCACCTGATTTAAAATGACAAAGAAAAGAGATGATTACGGAGCAATTTGTGGTTGAATGGATTTATCTCCACAAGATGTCAGTAGAGCATGCTTAAGAGATGGGAGAAGCCCTGTTTTAGAATACCTGTCTACATGGGCGGTCAGGGTTGGACAACACCAACCCAGGACCAATGATGTTGAAAGTAGCATCGATGTGCATTGGGTTTGGGTCCTTGAATGAGATAACGTGGATCTTGTAGTCTGGAGCCAGGTGACGCCTCATCCACTCGATTCCCATGTAATTCGTAACCTGAGATGGAATCACATGTGTAATGAATGAAAAACAGTTTTACTGAATCAACTGAATTTCCACCCAGTTTCATACCTGACTCCTTTGGACAAAGAGGTCCCTCCCAGCTCGGATGAAGTCAGCAGCATCGAAGCAGGGCTCATGCTCTGTGGTCACAAACTTCCCCTGGGCAGCCAGCTTGTGCCTGTCCTCCACTGTGCGGATGGGGTAGTCCTGATTGGTGTGGGAAAATTAAAATTTACACTGCAGCAATTAAGCGGTGAGGTATGGTGTCTATCCACGTACACCCTGGTCACGGACTGTTTGATACTCTACCCTCAGGGAGGCGGTTCAGGTCCTTTTGGACCAGAACCTCACACCACAAAACAGCTTCTTCTCCTCTGCTGTAAGACTCCTGAACAATTATACCCATTTCAACCACATAGATTTGTACCAGTCGGTCAAACTTCCTATGCTTATGATTGTTTTATTTTTTTGCTATGTTTCCTATGATTTTATGGCTGTTTTATACGGTTTTACTTGTACTTGTTGCTTGTTGCATTGTCCAGCACCTTGGGCGTCCGATAAGTTCGTGAAGGGGCTTTATAATAAAGTGAAATGAAATGAAAAATGAAATGTTGGTTATTTCTGATGTATCCTAAGCTATATGTTGCCTGACTTGTATGTATGTTTGCACCTTGCCACCGAAAGTAAGTGAATCTCTCACTTACATGGCAATAAATCTGACTCTAACAAGAACAATAAAGAGCTCAGGGCAACGAGTTCAGAGTTGATATGAAAAACCTACAGGAGGTGTTTGAAAGCTGCTGATAAACCGAAAGCCTAATCTCATAAGCTTTCATAATCATTAGTCCAACATTTGGAACTAGGGCATTTCCTGGACCTCACCTGATCATACAGCTCATCAGCCATGGTGGGTTTGGGCGCTGTGGTCCATTTAGCACCTTGACGGAAGTACTCCTTGATCAGAGGTCTGTAGGCGCGGTACTCGAAGAAACGAGCCCTCCAGGCCATCGGAGCCTCAATAATCTCGTTTCCCACAACCATCAGGATGTCTCTGGGCATAGCAGCATACATTCCTACAACAAGTTCATGCAAAACATTCAAGGTACTGTATCACTCAAATCCATAACGACACAATCACCAACGCTGTTGTGTCCTTTTACCCGTTGATGTGAAGTCTGGAGTTGTGTATGAGGCAGACCAGTCGAGGGGTTCCGGCCTCCTCACAGTGACGCCCTCATGGCGCAGAATATTGCACATTTCCTCAATCTCAACAACAGCTTTTTTCAAGTGGTCCGCAGGAAAAGACTGGCCCCCGTACTTCTGGTAGAAGGGCCAGTACTTCTCATATGTGTTAGCCTGATGGGAGTTTTACAAGACATCAGTTATAAAATCACTCTCACACATTCATGCACATCTGCACTCTCCAGGAGAACGATCTTACTTTAACTTCCACAGTGAAGGGAGGCACATGAGCATTCTCAGCCCGACCCACGATCACCTCCTCAAGAGGGTCCCATTCGTTGTAGCTGC
The DNA here is from genome assembly GCA_006937985.1 of Aphyosemion australe. Lineage (NCBI taxonomy): Eukaryota > Metazoa > Chordata > Actinopteri > Cyprinodontiformes > Nothobranchiidae > Aphyosemion > Aphyosemion australe. Next base: position 564,162 of record SSNS01000001.1, read on the forward strand.
AGACGGGACATTCCTGTTGAAGGGGCTCGGTTACGGCTTCCTCTTCAACTGCATGATGTTGTGCAGCTGCTGCACTGGAAGTGCTCTGGAAAGCCCTCTGCACCCAGCCAGTGACAGAACGGCCAAGCTGGGGAGGGTTGGGAGCGAGGGAGAGAAAATGTGCAAAGTGCATTAAATATTCTGGTTTTCATCTAGAAAAACTCAGACATAAAAGATGTTTAACAAGAATCCACACATAGGATTGTGTCCCTGTTTTGCAAAAATAGGAAAAAAATGAATGAATGACGCATTTTTGAATTAAAAAATGCCCTCAGTAAGGTGTTGGTATAGCGCCAAAGTACGTGTGTTATTAAGTAGTTTTATCTCCTCAGATAGCAGTTACAGTGTGGCCCCTGCTGGCTCCAGATCAGCGTGTGACTGAGTTTGAGAGCCATTTGTGCCAAACAGCTGTTCAGTCACTCAGCAACCAAATGGGGGAAAAATGTGCTGCTAGGAAAATCAGATCAGTCTTTGGACTCAGCTTTCTTTGCATTCTTCTGAGAAAACACGATTTCCCCCCCTTTCTGTAACTCAGTCACTCAATTTGTGTTCCAACAAAACGCCTAAACAGACAAACAATTAATCAATAAATCAATTAGGCTGAACATCATCAGCTCAGATGTAGAGAAGGAAAAAAAGGCAAACAAGATTTCTTTATTCGCGTTGATTGGCGTGTGCTTTTAATCACCAAAAGAATAATCAGTCAAACAAAATAAAAGCATGATTTAAATAAATATTTTGTGGAAAAAAGACATAAAACCACCAGGATACCAACCATGGCTCCGATCAGATGGGCAGCCTCGGCCCCCCTGCTACCTCCTCTCAGACATCTTACTCGCAGCATTTTCCAAAGGAATAATAAACGAAATCAAACGGCAGCGCAGGATCCGCTTCTCGGTTTGCTCTTGCGGGAAAACGCTGCGCCTCGCGCGCCGCTTTATAGGCGCGCGCCTACGTGCCTCCGAGACCATTGGTCGCTTTCATGTTGAGAGGCAACGTGACTTGAGAAAAAAGCATTTCTGAAACACAATCCCTTACGCCAGCAAATTCTTATCAACATGGCTTAAAGCTTTAAAAGCTTCCAAAGAAACTTGGAAATCGATCAGGAATTGTTTTATTTGCGCAAAATATAAGCTCATAAGGCGGTTACAGGCGTGTAGTGTGCAAAGTTTATTTATAAGTCTGCTTCTGTCTTTTGTTTTTACTTTAGCTGCAGAAAATCTAAGATTCGGTCTTAAGTTATTCAAATAAAGCCATCATCAAACTGACTAAAATCCGAAGAGAATATATCTTTTATATAGAAAAAGGATTTTCAGCATTTTTCCTGAAAACCTGCTAAATTTGTCAATATAACCATATAAAATGTGTCAAAACGGTGTTAAAATAACTCAGGTAAAGTGGTAATTTTTAAACCCTCTCCAAAAATGTAGTGTTGGTTTAGTTTGCTTATTTAATAGATAACTAATCTGAGTTAATGTATCAGTGTGAGAAAATCTGTTCTATTTAGAGTCATAATGATGAAGCAAACTCTTCAAGTGTTTAAAAAAGAAATCAACAATTTGATTTTTGCTCATTTTTACACATAATATGGTAACTATGGTTTTATTTGAACACTGGTGGTTAATGTTTGGAACTCAGCCATCTATAGGTCTATTAGCCTGCACAATCAGCCCATTGGAGAACAGTTTGGAACACTGAAAAAGCTGAGCAGAGTCCTGATATAATCAAAGAGATAGGGAGCTTTGTGCTGGAGTCCACACCACATGCTTCACTGGACTGTGCTCACAAGCTTTCACAACCCCCACCCAGCCCACCGCAGACCTCAGTGACTTCTGATATTTCCTTGCCCTCTAAAAAAAATCTTTGGCTTATTCCCAAGGCTCAAAGTGCACGCACCTAGGGATGTCTGCAGCATCTTCTTTTGGTTTTAATGTCAACATAAACACTCCCAATAATTTCATGGATTATTATTCTTACTTATACTATATTTAGAGGTCATAAAGGGTGAAGAAACAGCAAAAAAGCAGATAAACACATATGCAAACAGTGTGACAAGTCACACAGGTGTTACTTTTCAGGTTCACAAGCATGTCAGGGTCTGCTGTGGTCCATGTGACGTAAACAGGACGAGCGTTAAATGCAAACGCAGGTCCCATGCACTGTTGAGGACGTGCACATTCTGTGGTGTGAAAAAGCGGCAGAAGACAAATTTATTCAGTTTTTGCTTTTTTAATACACTTAAATGTTCCAGATCAGCAAAAAACATTTCAATTTGAGAAGAAGATAACCAGAGTCACTGCAAAAAGCAGTTGTCAAATGATGATGATGATTTCATTTGCTATGGGGGAAAAAAGCTTTCCAAATCAGTCTGGGCCAATGTGAAAAAGCAGTAACCACCCTCATTTAATTATGATTTTAACTGTAACTAACTGAACTATATATTTTTTGGAAAACTGAGTTCAAACTCACTAGTGATACCCAGGTCTGATTATTGTAACACCTGTAGTTAAGAGATCACTTCAATAGAATCTGTCTGACAACATGAAGTAGGCTAACAGATCTCAAAAAGCAGCACAACATGCCGCATTTTAAAGAAATTCAACAAAAAGAACCCAGAACCTGTAAACAAGCACACACATGCACACACACACACACACACACACACACACACACACACACACACACACACACACACACACACACACACACACACATGCATTTACATTTTTAATTTACGTTATGCTGTTTTCCCATTCTAATAATTTATGATTCCTTCCATTGTTCCATTGTGTGGTCAAAGTCAGTGAAGACAGAATGTGACAAAGGAAATGCAGACATCTATAGCGGTGATAAACTGACATAAAAGGGCAGGAGCGCTGCAACTGTTGCTCATTTGAAGGCCACATCTTCATATCTGTGGTTGGTATAGTACAGATAAGATATGTTACAAAGGTGGTTCTAACATGAATGGCTCCCAGGGCGAGGCTCTACTTCAGCGCCCCTCTCTTCCACTGACCCTCACCCCTGACACACGCCCTGCAGGAATCAACCACCCCATGCCCTAATGACCCAACCTCTAAACACAAAAAATTAACAACATTCTGTAACAAATGCAATTTTGTATTGTAAAACTTATCAAAACGTAGACATCTGTTTCTATACAGTGCATTATATATATTAGTGTTATTGACCTTGGCTAATACTATTTGCAGAGTTTTATGTCTGATGGATCAAGGTGTAACAACAGAGTCTGAAGCAAAAAGCAGTTTTATGTGATAAAAACTCAAAATTCGTTTATATGTTTAAGTTAAAGGAATAAAACTTCAATAGAACTGCACATTTTAAACTAAGCTTTAACTATTCTAAGTACTGTCATATTTTACTTGAATGCAATGTCTATGGTCTGAGCTTAAACCAAAATACATAATTAACAGCATAAATGGAAAGTTAAAAACCAAGCTATAAGTTTATTTTTTGAGGCATCTGGAATCTTGAAGCCAAAGGCAACTTTTGCCTAATGGTAAAACCGCTTCTGTCCAAAAGGCAACGCAGAAGCATCGTGGAAATACCTTCTGTTATTCAAAACAGGTTGCCAGTCCATCATGGGGACACACAGAGACAAACGAGACCTGCAACCAGTCACACATAGACTAGAAATCTAGACAAACCAAAGCAGTAGCAAAAGATTTGGTTCTGCAGGACGGACCATGCTCTATTATAGCCTCAGCAGGTCTAACACTGGCCCGAACAATTTTAGGTCCAGCCAATCACAGCACTCTGTTTAGAGAGACGTTGGGTAGGCTTAGCATCAGGGATGCGATGGAGAAAAACTACAAAGATGGTGTCTAGGTACAGGGCTAGATTCAAATCCAATTTTATGCAGCCAATGTTAACATGATCAGACTCAGAAAAACTTTTTCAAAAAAAATCATCAGATTCGCTTTAAATGTTCACTTTAATGCATCCCCCATGCATGAAGGAAGTGTCTCTGTCGCTCATCTCCACAACAGATCTCTCCTTAAAGGAGTCATCACCTATAATACCGTGGATATCTACATTCTATTATAGTCTTTTAGGCCATTAAAATAAATTGTATTGGAAAAATAAATTAAAAATGTGCTCTGATCCTTTTTTGTGAAGGGCATATTTTCGCGCAAGATCACAAGCGATATTTCGGCTGTGCTGGACGCACGCGGGACTGAGGGGCGCGTTGATTGGTGGAAGGAAGCAGGAAGCAGCTTCAGCATCTTGCTCCAAAATAACAAAAGTTATAACTGAACCCGACCTGGCAGTGAGCTACGAGATCCAACAGTACGAGCCCGAGCCTCGCCTCGTGCGTAATGGCTTCCTCGCTTGTTGTTGAGTTGTTTTTTTCAGCGAAGCGCCGTAAACCGGAAAATGATGGGACGTGGCATTGAAGATCTGTAAACAGTCTAGATGGGACAAGGCAAGCTAAAACAGCCTGGCATCGGCTCATCATGCTGTTGTGAAGATCGAATACACAAACCGAGTGGACGTTTTTTTCCCGTAACACGGATCAGCAACGGTAAGACATAATTTATGCGTTTCACGTTATGAAATGAGCTTTGATGTTCTGGTTTGTTTGCTGCTGGCCTCATATTTGGTTATATCTGGCCTTTGTGACGACATATAGGCCAGAGCTCAAGTTCTCGTTTTGGAGTGCACGTGCTGGTGGGGTGCATGTGAGCTGGTTGAAGAAGGCAAGAGTAAACAAACGTATCAATGTTAAATATCGGCTTCTCAGCCAGTGAAAAATCATTAGGAAGCCATTATAGACATGTTTTCAAGTGGAAAAGTGAAAATTTCAGGTGATGACTCCTTTAAGAGATGCAGGAAATGTAAAAACCGTCTAATTGAAGATAATATCCAACTTAGACTGAGAGATATTTTCCTGCTGTTGGTTTTCTTGCAGACACGGAAACAGGAAACTAGAACTGATGCTAAGACAAGAATGACCACAATTAGTCAGAAACAACGTGAGATAACTAATCAAAGCAACACTGATGATGGGTATTAGAGAGCTACTGGGAGTGGTGCTTTACGGAGCCGCTCTTATAGGTTCAGACGGAGACATGTTACACAGAAATGGACAAGTACAGTCAACCCATTTTGTATAAATTAGAAATCAGGCTTCAAACATTGTATGGATATAGTTTGTAAGGGATCGTCTCTGACAGGTCAAAATAAGAAGGCAGAGTGGCAAAAAGCTATGAGGAGTGTACGTCAATGTGGTGCTACAGAGATCAGGAGGAAGGGACAAAACGACGTTACTCCACCTTTGTGTTATGACAGAAATCACACAGACGTCCATCTCACTGCAGTCAGAACAGTCCTCTGCCACTCCCCGCTTTTCCTCTCATTTTTTGAAAATTACCACTCAGTTTTAAAAAGATGATCTTGGGATAAATTTGACAGATTATGTTGTTTTTGCTTTTTTTTTTAATTATTGAGAATTATATGTAACCATCGGAGCTATATTAGTATCTACAGGTGTTTTATCAAAGATCCAATCCTGTGTTTAAAATCTGAAATAAAGCCAGTCTTCATTTTTTAAAGTATACTGTTAGAAAAGAAATAAAATAATTAAATAGCTTATCATAGGGAAAACGTAGGCTATTTTATGGGGTGCCATTTGTAAAGTCAAACAGTCATAACTTAACAGCAAGATTTTGGGTTATTTAGCTTTTCATAAGAGAAAAAAATGGGAGTTAATTTTTCAAAGTCATATTTTCACCATGTTATTCATACATTCATGAAAGAGCCAAACTAAATATTTGGTTAGCAAGTTAAATATTTTATTTAGAGTTAAATTTTACAAACTAAATATCTAAATATTTAGTTTGTAAAATAAATATTTAATTTACTAACCAAATATTTAGCTCCAAATGAAATATTTATTTTTCAAACTAAATATTTAGATTCCAGGTAAATATTTATTTTGGAGTTAAACCTAAATATTGATTTTGCAAACTTAATATTTAGCTCCAACATAAATATTTAGATGGGATCTAAATATTTATTTTGGAAAATATATATTTAATTTGGATCTAAATATTTGGTTTGTAAAGTAAATATTTTGTAAACTAAACAAAATATTTATTTTACATACTAAAATGTACAAACCATATATTTAGGCCTGACCTAAATATTTAGTTTATAAAATAAATATTTAACTCTAAGTTAAATATTTAGCTTACTAAATATTTAGTTTCTCCTATGATAGGCTAAATCACACTGCTATTAAAAGATGACTCATTGACTTTACAAATGGCACCCCATAATTTTTTATCTTTTTTTATGGCTCATTTTTAGCATTATTGCTGTGTATAAAATATATTTTAATATGTTTTACTTTTCATTTTTAACTAGAATAAAATATTTGATTTATTTCGACAACTTCTAGAATATTTAACTTTTTTTTCTTTCCATACTTTTGAGAAAATGCTCCTCCCCTCTGAGGGTTTTTTCTGAGTTTTGAAGTGGGGCTGCACACAGCACATTCCTCACAGCCTTTTACAAAAGAATAGACGATGGAGTTGTATTTAATTTCGATCCTTTTAGCGAGCATCTTCGTCGTACCCTTCGCCCTGAAAACTTTCTTCCCTTACGTCTGGATGGACATTCTGTTTTTCGGGGATCTTCTGCGGATTTTAGTGACGTACGGAGCCAGGCGCAGGAGGAGACCTCTGTTTTTCGTCTTGGATCGTTTCTTGGAGCAAACTGTTGCGTGTCCGGATAAACCCTTTATTGCGTTTGGGGATGAGCGCCACACGTACGCGGACGCGGACAGGAAGAGCAACAAAATCGCCCGTGCGCTGCAGTCTCAGGCCGGGTACAAAGCTGGGGACACGGTCGCACTTTTTATGGGAAACGAGCCCGCCTTCGTGTTTACCTGGTTGGCCTTGGCCAAACTTGGCTCTCCTGTCGCTCTCTTGAATTACAACATCCGGACCAAGTCTCTGCTGCACTGCTTCAGCTGCTGCAAGGCCAAAGTGTTGATCGCAGCTTCAGGTCTCTGGGTTCACTTTTCAGGTGTGTTTTTGCAGCTATGACTAAATAAATAAATGTTTATTTTTTATTTTTGTCTCTCCAGATCTGAAGGAGGCAGTGGAGGATGTGCTGCCCTCACTGATGGAGCAGGGCGTCGCCGTCCTCCTGATGACCAAACACTGTGAGACATCAGGAATCCAGAGCTTCTTAGATAAAATCGAAGAGGCGCCTGACTCTCCTCTTCCTCAATCCCTCCGATCACACCTCACATTCAAAAGTCCTGCTGTTTACATTTACACCTCTGGAACAACTGGTACTAAAGAGGCCGGATCTGTGTTCATCATAATCTGTACCACCAATGTCTAGAAGGAATCCTTCATGTTTGCTCTAATCTGTGTTTCAGGTCTTCCTAAAGCAGCCTTGGTCAACCAAAATCGCCTTTTAACAGCTCTGACTGTTTTATCTTCAAATGGTGTCACGTCCAAAGATGTCATGTACACTAACCTGCCTCTCTATCACACAGCAGGGTTTTTTGTTGGCTTCATTGGCCCCATTGAAACAGGTGAGACGATGAGGGACGTAGCTACAATGGCCGTAGATCACCTTTACAGAGTTAATTCACTTCAGTGGTTTATAAAACTCACTTCTTCTTCTTCTTCTTCTTCTTCTTCTTCTTCTTCTTCTTCTTCTTCTTCATGACATGTTTGCAAAGAGAAAAGACCAGGTTGACTCCAGTGTCAAATGCGCGAAGTTTGAAACCAAGAGTTAGACGGTGCATTAGAGATGACGATCAGCTACGGACGCACCAAATTTTAATGTAACGTTTGTAAAATTGACTGAATTCCAGTGATTTTTCAGTTTTCTAATGTCGATGAGCTGTCTTCGCCACTTTTCATCGAGTTGACTCCAAAAGGTCATCTTAGATGTGAATATAATGAAGATTATTTGAGATTTTCATTCAAATCTGATTTATAGCCTGGCCTACCAGACTAGTCCTCTTTCTATTCTACACAGAGGACTATTCTGGATACTCAAGCCCTTTTTATAAGACACACCGTGCCGTCAAATAAGCGTAATATTACCGCAACGTGTGTCTTATGAACGCGCCGTGGCGGCATCACGTTGCGGGAATTTTGCGGCATTCGTGCCGCCACGCTTGATAGTAATATTGCGGTAATATTGCGGCTTCGCCTTCGGTCTTATAAACGCATATTAAGCCTTGGCACAACAGAGGGTGGTGTCATAACGTGATGACTTAATGCCGAGCTCCGGCTGGGAACTATATTGAAAATGAAAGTAAACACGTGCAAAAGTTTCGCTTTTGTAAACAGAACCAGCTGAGATGATAAACTGGAGCGATGCAGCGCGCCGGGAGCTTCTCTCTGTTAGATCTGCAGCTCAGATCATCTGACAGCTCACAGGGATGGTGGAGGACAGACACCTGTAGCTGCTTGTGATAAAAAAACAACGATCGCAATAAAAAGCAAGTTATGTCCAAGATAAACAGAAGTCTGTGACAGTGCAGGGACCGCCCACTATACCTCCTTTATGCTGCCATCGCGTAATCTTTTATAAAACGGACATGATTGCGCGACATTACCGCCACGGTCTGAGCTCTTATAAACGACCTAACGCTCCCTGATGCCGCCTCAGCGTTGTGGCAAATTGGCGGCATTGTTTTATAAAATGGGATTCCGAGGCAGCGGGCACCATGAGGGGCGGGACTAGCTAGCTCAAAAACCCCCGGAAACCAATTGGAAAGAAGGCGGAAATGACGATTCATTGCGCGATGCTGTAGTTTATTAGCTGTAGTCAAAGATGGCGTCAAAGGAGCACTGCTAACAATCTCCCTCTCACTGTTCACGCCAAGCTGCACTGCAGTTAACCCCAGCTTTTTTGCTTGTAGCTCTATTAGCGCAAGTAAAGGTGACACCACGATAAAATGTGTTTTTAGCTGGGTAAGCACCTTCTTCAGTAGAAATGAATGCACTGGGGGCGAATGGAGACCCATCTAAGATGGCGGCCGGCCACTATGGCCGCATCAATCCATGAGGCGTACGTATATATGTCTGTGGGTAGCACGGCGCAAGTCTTGTGGTGTTAAAGACATGTCCAAGTAATTTAGAGCAGCGGAAAGAGCCGCAGCGAACTCCGCTTCAGACACCATCTTACTTGTTTATGAGAAACTGAGCGTCGCGATGTGTGACGTACGCTGCTCAGCGCTGATTGTCTCAGTGAGAACTTTCGGGGGGTGGGGTTATTTGAATAGGAACGTTACCAGACCCATTGCTTCCCATAAGGAAGCATTGGTATGGCTGGCCAGGCTATTTGATTTATGGACTATTTTGCCAATGCTAAGGTCAAAGAAACAAAAACATACAAAAATGCAGACTCAGGCAAAAACATTACCTCCAGCCTTTGGACAGGTAATAAAAATAAAATCAAAAGAAGCTCACAATTCTTAAACATGAGGTCATTTATCAGCTTTATGACCCAAAACCTCCTAAAACCTCTCATATGACTTAAATATCAAGCTATGGCTCCCAAATTGCTAATTAAATCAAACCTTTCCTCTGCAGCGCACACAAGAGTAATCCTGTTTCTCATTTCTCTGGTTAGGCTGTTCTCGTTCAGTGAAAGAGTCTTTTGTCAGCAGGGACCTATAATCTGAACAGATCCTTTCTACAGAATGTTTTCTAGAACATTCGCATTTATGTGCTGCATGCCTTTATCTGCCCCCTTAGTTCAGTGCTGGGAGCAATAGTAACAATCTTTCATTCAGCACATTTTAAATGTACAGATGCAAAAAATGTCCACGTTTCCACAGATTTGTTGGAGAAGTTGGTCAGAAAAGCATATTTTTAACAATGATTTTTGCTGCTTTATGTTGAAGGGTCAACCATAGTTCTAAAGAGGAAGTTTTCTGCCTCTCAGTTCTGGGATGACTGCAGAAAATACAACGTAACTGTTGTTCAGTACATTGGCGAGGTGATGCGCTACCTCTGTTGCACTCCAAAGGTAAAATGTTTATTCCAGTAAGTATAGGGTTATAATGAATATTTCTACAGAATAGAAGGAGTTCTGTCACAGATTTACCAAATTTAATGATTTTACATTGTGATCACATCCAGGTTTTAAATGCTAGCTTTACTTTCAGTGGAGTAACTAAATGTCAAACAAGCTCACACATGATCTTTTAGCAGGAACTCTGCACCACGCCTCATCTCCTAACTACTGTAACACTTCCTGTGAAAGACAGCTGCAGAATCCTGCAAACCCGTCTGCAGAGAGCTGCTCTCAACGAATCGGGGACTTTCATAATGTGTACATTCCTAAAGCACGGCACAGCTGGCTAACCGAAATAGAAATCATTAAATCTTAACTATCGTGTTCCAGTCGTCAGCATCCATATCGATGTGGTTAGATCGCAACAAGGGAGTGAAAATATCAGATTGTATAGTTTTAGAAAGAATGCACAGTTTAGTGTGATTCCCCCAGAGGTTTATTTATATTTTGTAGTACTGTAAACATTCTTTCTCCATGTATGCCATTCAGAGTGTCTAATTACATCACATGAAGTACAGTCTCAGTTTACTGTGTGGACGTGCACGAGTCAGAGGAGGTGGCTTGTCTTTTTCTGGTCACCTCTCGGAATAGATGCTGGCCTTATGGTTGGAGGGCCGTATCGAATAACTCAGCCGTCGCATTTTCTTTCACTAGTATTCAGCTGGACTGAATGGTCGTACTATTTTAGGTCGTAAGGGTCGTGGTTTAGAAGTGTTTTTGCTTTGGTTGTTTGTTTTCCATCTTAAATTCTTAACATAGTTGAAAGCAAACATGATCAAGACAAGAAGGTGATACATTTTAAATGAAGGTGTTGTCAGATATCTGTATCTTAAATCTATGCCAACAAGCATGTGTGTTAAAAATAACACAGTACACTTCTTGGAAATACCAATATGCTGCGTGTTTAGAAAATATCTACAATACTATTTTGTTCTACAATCTTTATGAACACCTCTATGTTGTCTTTTTTTGTACATTCGTACTGTGTGTAACTTCATTATCCATTACTTTGTTCTTTTTTTAACACAACGTAGTAAAAAGATGTTTTTTTACCTTGAAGCTGACATGTGTGGACGATGGTGGCAGAGCGGTTAAGTGGCAGCCTTGCAATTGGAAGGTCGCAGGTTCGCGTCCTGCTCAGTCTGTCGCTGTCGTTGTGTCCTTGGGCAAGACACCTAACCCACGTTGCCTGCTGGTGGTGGTCGGAGGGACCGGTGGCGCCTGAGCTCGGCAGCCTCGCCTCTGTCAGTGCGTCCCAGGGCAGCTGTGGCTACACTGTAGCTCATCACCACCAGCTTGTGAATGGATGAATGATACACCGTAGTGTAAATTGCTTTGAGTCCTCTGACTCTGAAAGGCGCTATGCAAGTGCGGGTCATTTATCATTATCATGTTTTGGCTAGGAGCTCTAGCCTTCATCAGAGTTGCCAGTGTTAGTGGCGTCACTTCCTTTTATCCGCGGGCATGAACATCATAAACACAGAACAAAAATACAAAAGATGGATCAAAGAAGCGATTGAAATAAGGAGATGTGGACACAAAACCATGAACAGAGACGATGGAGTTTACTCATTGGATCACGCATGAGACAGTGTCATCGGGAAGGAGGGCGCGGACAGTAGAGGACGACATCGTCCTCTGCTGATAAAAGGAAGTGACGCCACCTACACCGGCAGCTCTGATGAAGGCTAGAGTTCCTAGCCGAAACATGTCAGCTTCAAGGTAAAAAAAACATCTTTTTACTACGCTGTGTTAAAAACTGAACAAAGTAATGGACCTCTATGTTGTATGTTCTCTCTGTTGAGACTGATTTAATAATTTATTCTTTTCTGTGTGAAAATGTAGAGAGACAATGACAGGGATCACAAAGTACGATTGGCTATTGGGAACGGCGTCAGAGCAGAGGTTTGGAAAGAGTTTCTGAACCGCTTTGGAAATGTTCAGATTCGGGAGTTCTATGCTTCCACTGAAGGAAATATTGGATTCCTGAACTACCCTGGAAAAATGGGAGCTGTTGGACGAGTCCACTTTTTGCACCGGGTGAGTATAAAGAAACAAATACAGATCTTTTAAATGAAACTTTGTTGTTTATTAAATTATCTGTGTGTGCTGATCTGGAACTAGCAAAACAAGAAGAAATCTGTAATGGAGCAAATAGTTTATGTGACCAGAACACCTTCAGTTCAAATATGTTAACTGGTTTCTCCACTTGAGCTGCTCAATTCAGACATTTCACATCATTTCTGTTGATTTGTTGGTTAAAGACTTGACTCTTCCTGTCCAAACGTTAACTAAGTTCTTGTTTGACCTTTCACCTTTGGTCTTGGAGTCATTCATGAGGTCTTTCAGTTCATGAACATTTTTTCGGTGTTTCTCTTAAGAATTTGGTCACATTATCCTCAAATGTTTCATTTATAATTGAAAGTTATAGCAGCAAAATAGGCCCAAACCATGATACTGCCACCACCAACTTATTTTAATTTTAAAATGTTCTCTAAACATGTTTTTTTTTTCATTTTAATTGTGTTTTTTTTAGTGAAACAAGTTCAGTATGTTATTATCTATTGTTTAAATAGTTGATTCATAAAAAAACAACATCACTCATTCAGCAGAGATTTTTATTCATTAGCTTTTAATTCTTTACAACCTTTTGCCCAGCTTGCTGTTGGAGTGATCTCAGAAATTTTGGGTACATTAAAGGTGGAATATGGAACATTCTCATAAAAAGCTATATTTTAAAAAAATAATACCTCCACGGGGCGTTTAGAGGAGTGCAGAATGAATGTACAGTTTTTCCTTTAAAGCCACATTCCTGTAGCCTGGCAAGCCATCCTATATATGTGAATATATAGTCTGGCCACGAACCATTGACGGCTCTCAGTCGTGAGGCGGGATCGACGGTTTTCTTTCAAAATGTCAGCACGCAATTGGATAGCGCTAGGACCAATCAGAGTGACGAACAACGTGACGTAATCACGGTGACGGAAAAGCGGGAGGCTTTAATGGCGTCTAACATCAATGATTTCTGTCGTTTTTGTATGAAAAACACGCGAATATCAGGCGTACTGGGACATTGCACTACTTTGTTTGATAAAAATAAGAAGCCGCTAAGTATATCAGACAGACTTACGCACGTTGGAGTCTAAATAATCCAATGTTGATGACAAAGCCGTTTCAAACGAATGTGTTTCCTGAGTTGCCGCCATGTTGCTTGGGTTCGCGGCCGCAGCGCTGACATCATCGGCTACTCCCGCTCTGTGATTAGCCCAAAATATAGAGCGCTGTGATTGGCCCAACCAAAACTATAGCGAACTGTGATTGGACAGCCACAGGCTGCGAGGGTTCCTATGAAGCGTGCCTAGACCAAACTCTGCAAAGCAAGAATTTGGTCTAGTTCACTAAGCTAACATTCCTGAACTTTGCAGATATATGCTCTCTGTCGCCCTCTCAAGGCTTGCTGCGTAACGTCACTGTCGTAAAATCAAATTTCTCTCTCGGGCATAAGAGGCAGGTTTACATTCCTAATGTCAGGCTAAACAATGAAAACCAACTTTTTCCACCTCCACACATTGAATAAATAGTTTTACTGATGAAATAATTTATTACTTACCTATTCATTAGCAGCACGGCAAGCCAAAGGGATCAAAAAAGCGCACATTCTAAACTCGCGTTATGTCTGCCAAAACGTACGTTTTGGCAGACATAATGCATGCTTATTTTTACCCCTTTGGCTTGCCATACAGTGCCGTAAAGCAACACGCAGTCAGTACTTCCGCCAGCGGGCCGCAGGTCAAAAACTGTATAGTGTGGTAAACAGACGTGGGACCCCCTAACACCATCACAGCTTGAAAATGAACATAATAGATGATAGTATGCCACCAAAACTTTACAAAAAACATTATTTTAAGGTGTAAAAGTTGCGGAACGTGGCTTTAAAATAAAATAATCAAAAGAATTTTTGACGGGCAGGACACTGGGTTTATGTTTACATCTACCAGCCACTAGAGGGCACCGTTTTGCTAAAAAGTCCGCTCGGCAAAATGAAGGACTTGAGAAGTCAAGCAGCTGATTCTGAGCCCAGAAGATGTTCTAACGGTAAATACTGTTGTAAAATTAACTTATAGAAATTAGTCCTTACCCTGTACGATTCATCACTGGACATGGTGCTGGCTGGGCAGTTCACATATCAGCAGTGAACCAACACCCCAACAGCTGGAAAATTAGTTCTGTTGTTGCAATACCACCTCTGAACACTAGAGTTCCATATTCAACCTGTAACAAATATTCTTGTTATTTTTGCTTTATTCTCTTGCTGTTTAAGCCACATTACGTTGTTAAAAAAACTATTATGACTGAACTCACATATTTATTTTTATTGTTAAGAAGTGCAGTGTTTATTTTAGCAAGGTAAAAATGTACTAGACACTAATTAGACTCCCCTTTATTCCTCAAACAGAAGTTGTTTCCCTACACTCTAGTAAAATACGACACAGAGCGAGACGAACCGATACGAGATGCTAACGGTCTCTGCATCGAGGCACCCAAAGGTAATAGAAGAATGCATTTTTCTGAGGAAAAACAAATTCAGTTTGCTTCAAAACAGTTTTAAGCTGAACTCAGTGTATTTCTGACAGGTGAAACAGGACTGCTAGTGTCAAAGATCACAGACATCGCTCCATTTGAAGGCTACGCCCAAAACAAAGAGCAGACAGAGCGCAAAAAGCTCCGGGACGTCTTAAAAAAAGGAGACCTGTACTTCAACACTGGAGACCTGATGAGAATTGATGAAGACAACTTTATTTACTTTCAGGATCGTGTTGGTGACACATTTAGGTGATGAAAATTTTGTGTCTTTTTAAAGCTGCTTTACAGAATCTGCAAAACAAGCTAGCTTTTAAACACAAACACAGAACTCTCACCCTTCCTGCCAGCTACCATCCATAGGCCACGCCCCCCTCACATGGGAACGCTCATTGCCAAAGTAAACAAGAGAGCGCTAAACACCCGTCGCCGTTTTCTAGGTCCAAACATCATGTGCTGTCCATGACTTCAAATGGTGTTTTTCTTTTTGGGACTCTGGTAGTTTGTCCTAAAGTTGAAGTGGTAGCAGCCGGCTGTTTCTCCTTCTCTGGTATTATTGAGCGGAGAACCTCTCACACCAGTGGTGTTCTGCTGCTAAATACGTGAGTGTGTGATGAGTGGAGGATGCAGGGAAGTGCGGCGGTTCGGCGAGACGGACAACCGTATAGTTGCTTTCGCACCAAGCTGTGTTATTGGTTATAAGTTTTTCAACAAATGCGACAGAACTACTTCTTTTTTTTTTTTTATATATTTTTTTAAATCTCCACAAATGTTAAGAGGCTTGTTTTGCAGATTTGGCATTGCAACTTTAATGTTTTTTTCTGATTTCAGGCTAAATGATGAGCTGGAAAACTTCATTACAAATTTGACTAGTGGTTCTAAAGAGTTAATCTCACACAAGTGACACTAATCAAAGGACAAGAATGCTTTGTCACTGATTAGATAAAGTCGTAACAAACACATTCTTTGGTTTGTTTTAAACGTTATTTTCCCAACCATTTTCAGCCCATTTAGATTGGGTTTTGTATGATCCAGGGTTTTATTTTGCAAATTGAGGACAAGCATGTGCTAACGAATGGTTCTGTCATCTTTGTTTTAAAAACAAAAATTAAGAAAAGATGTAAAAATGCATCTTGTATGAACCTGCAGGTGGAAAGGTGAGAATGTGGCAACAACCGAGGTTTCGGACATCCTTTCCTTCAGCGACTGTCTCCAAGAGGCCAACGTTTATGGGGTCCAGGTCCCAGGTGATGGTCGCTCCCTGTGCATATTTATTATTACAGAAAAACAATAAAAATAAGTAATTCATTGTTAATCTTTCTTAAACTTTAGGCCACGAGGGTCGAGTAGGGATGGCGGCTGTCAGCTTGAAGGAAAATGAACCGTTTGACGGGAGTAAAGTCTATAAGCACGTCGTTAGCTACCTGCCTTCGTATGCTCGACCTCGCTTTATAAGGATCCAGGTAATTTACTCAAAAAAAACAAATTCATTCATACATCTGTGATATTTACGTGTTTCCTTCTGTGCAGAGTGCTGTGGAAGTGACGGGCACTTTTAAGCAGATGAAGGCGAAGCTTGTGGAGCAGGGTTTTGATCCAGGACAGATCCAGGACCCTCTGTACATCCTCGATGATTGTGTTAAGAGCTACGTTCCTCTGACCGCTCAGCTCTACAGCTCCATCCTATCAGGAAGCATCAAGCTATGAGCAGGTTCACGGGCTTGGCTCTTTTAAAGTTTTACCTTCCTGCTCAGGGACACAACAGTATTTTTTAGTGCTTATGCTTTAAAATATGTTCTTGCGAATCAGTGTTAACACGAAAGACTCATGTAAGCAGTGTTTGGGTGATGTTTTTACAGTAAAGAGATGTTTACTAGCATGCTGACTGCTTTCCAGGAGGAGTACTCCTGCTTAGACTCTGTTCTTGGTCATCTTTGGTGTTTAAATGTGCTTGGAGGTGGTTTGGTGCAGGATTCTGTTACAATAAAGATGATGTAGTTTAATGAGACTTTCACAATCTTTTACATCACATCTTCTAGCAATATTGTTTTTCTTTTTAAACTTGCATCTTTTAAACATTTGCTCTTTTAAGATGCCAGTTGCGTGTGACGATGTGTGATGGACAAAACCATCTAGAAAATGTCTTATTTGAAACTGATTTTTAAATTGCTTAAATTAAAGTAATTTTTATTGTAAAAACAAACTTATTTTTATGTGTGTGTGTTTTTTTGCGTGTTTTTTCCTGACACCTGCAACCAACGACCACAAGGTGAAGCCAGATAGTCACCTTTTACTTTAAGATAAGTCCCTGGTGTACAACCTCCACATCAGAAACCGTTGTAAAAGATATTGTAGCAAATCGGGTTAAGATAAGTTGAAATGTGTGTAACATCTCTAAAACTATGTGCTTTACCTAATATCAGAGAAAAGCCTGAATTCTTTAGGACATTGCTACTGCAGCCTCCAAAATCTGCCAAATAAATGTGATTATTTAGAAAAATGCAAGTTTAAGACAAATGCAGGAATTTTACTATAATTTCTTTATGGACACTATGAGACCAGAATATTTATATTTTTAAATTTACTTTTGATGACTGATTTCCTGCTGCATTACATTTAAACTTTTTATTAAGGAATAGGTTGGTGATAATGTGCTTTGCACATAATGTCTGAAAAGTGATAACTAGTGATTGTTGTCATTGCACAAAGCAGAGTTCATCAGAGTCACACATGCAAATGTTTCTGTGACATTACTGTGCAAATTAAAACAGTCATGTGATTGCATCATCTACTAATCAGATGTTGAATGTTTTAGCAAATCTACAGGAAATGTGACTCCTAACAATAAATGGCTGGCTGCAGACAAAACATCATAATCATGACTAAGCAGTTTTATCAAAGTTATTAATACAAATTTTGAAAAAAACATTTTTTTTATACAAAATTCCAAAACAAAAAGCAAATTTTGTGTGACGCCTCATACTACTGTCTGCATCATTAGGGGTTTGCATCATTTAAACATGCATCAAGATGTTTTTGTTAATTTTGCTTCTCCTGTTGAAGATCATTTTGGTTTCTGGGATGTACTTCTTTTGGTTTTTGAGGTAGACATTCAGAGTTTCTTCATTCCAAACGACACGCGGAACAGGCAAAAGAGTGAGAACCAGGCATGTGCAGGGGAGGGCTGTGGGTCCTTTAGCACCTATCCCTTTTGTCCGAAGTGCCCAAAGTGCCCTTTTTCCTGTCCTCCGTCAGTTTTTACCGTCCAAAACTGTGATACAAGGATACAGGTCAGGCACTAGGACCATGCAGAAGACAGCCGTCTCAACCTGAAGCCTATTTTCCCTTAGACCCGCCCACAAGCTCATTGATTGGCTCTGCCAGGTCATGTATCATGTGATTGACTGTCCCCGCTGTCACTCCAACTCACAGCAAAACGCGACTGATGTTGGCGGCCAGGAGTCCGCTTTCATCCACCTGTAAGTTTTTATTCTACCTGCATCATGTCAGCTGGACGGATTTTAATATCAGAGATTTTGTTTACGTTAACATTTGAGTTTGTGGTGTGTGCGCGTGTCTGATTAGTAATTAGGTGCAGAGTCAGGTAGCGGGGTGGCCAACTTTTTAACTCTTCCATCCGTGAGAGCAAGGGGTGTGTGTGTGTGTGTGCCACATAAATGTGAATATTTTGAAAAATGCAAGTTTAAGACAAATGCAGGAATTTTACTAGAATTTATTAATAGTTTGAGTTCATCACGCACCGATCGTTCATCCTCAGATGCGTGTGTCTCATGCTCAATGTGTGGGAGTTGGCAGCTGAGGTAGCAGGATGTCTTAAACGAGTTCGTTCTACTTTAGTGACTTCTTCTGCAGTGAAAGTGAAAGTTAGAGAAACTCATCCCCCTGCAGACCCTGTGAAACTATTTCCTCAACACACAGGGTGAGCAGCATGTTTTCACAAACCGTCTATAGCTGCAGGCAGCGTTCAGACCTGCTGTTCTTGTTCAGCAGCAACACTACAAGATCCCAACGTCACAGTTAGGTTAAAAGTCTGAATTTACATTTCACAAAAACAAAATACACATTTTTGTTAAAACTAACAAAACACAGAATTGTAGCATTTCCCAACTTTTGTACATAATATAAAACTTATTTAGTGCTTCGTTTGTCTATTAGGACAACAAGTAAACATGGTGTTCATGTGACACCCAACTGTCCTTGATCTAATGATGTACTTACTCTCATTCTTCTTAAACAAAATTGTTTAAAACCCGCAGCAGTGAGGTGATGTCACCCGGGCACAGATGAACTCCGCTGAGGCAGAGCGCTTCAAGCATGAATAAAAGAGAAAGTACCAGAATATTTATGAGAGGACATGAACGATCTCGTGTTGTTTTGTGCTCGCGGTGCGCGCAGAAAGCAGCCTGGAACGCGACAATCAGTCGTCTCTGTCCTCTCTGCTCTAAAGAAGTCCTGGTGCGCTAGAGTCCATATAATGTTATATTGAAACTGGACCTTTTTTTCAAGCTCCCCCGTAATCAGAACCCCGAAGAAAATCCACTAATTGATTCCTGGTTAAAATGCGTTGTAATGTGTGTTTCTGACATTTGAGTAAAATATTGTGAGCTCTGCTGAGGCAGAGTGCGTCAGGCGTGTTACAGTTTTTTTCGATTGCTAAAACTCAAAAAGCAAAATTGAGGCACAATTTTCACAACCTCTACTTCTGTTCCCAGTCGCTTGACTCAATTTATCACTACTCAAGATATCCTTCTCATATTAGAACTCTGATTTTCCTCCTTTACACTCTGATGTCAATTTCACATTACCTTGCTGTCAAAACACAGCACACAATTGTCAGGTTTACACACACTTCTCACATAAATCCTCAAAGCTTCAATCAACAACACACAAATATTCAAATCTCTAAACTTTCGGGTCTGGCGAGCAATTTGCGATCAGGGACTGCAGCATAAAAGGAGGCTTGATGCTCTGTTGTGTTTGATGAGCAATGGAGAACAGAGACAACAGACAACAGAGAAGGAGAGGGGTACGTATGGGAGTAGGAGAATGAGGAGGAGGAGGAGAAAGAGGAGGAGGATGGGGAGGAGGAGGAGAAAGAGGAGGAGGATGGGGAGGAGGAAGAGGAGGAAGAGGAGGAAGAGGAGAAAGAGGAGGAGGAGGAGGACAGGGTAGGGGAGGAGGAGGAGAAAGAGGATGGGGAGGAGGAGGAGGAGAAAGAGGAGGAGGATGGG
>SSNS01000001.1:584956-602456 GCA_006937985.1 Aphyosemion australe
GTCAGGGACAGTCAGGACTTATGACTGTGACCATAACTTATGTACTTTGATTTGCTGGTTTGCAGTTTGTACTTTAATGTGCATATTTGTTCTTTTCATTAAAAACAGCTTCGAGATTTATATACCCTATTGTCTTTTTTTAATTATTCAGAAGAGGCCGTCCTCATACAGTCAAAAAAGTAACTAAGTAATTTTTACTCTGAGTACATTTGAAATGAGCTACTTTTTACTTTTACTTGAGTAGATTTTGAGACAGGTAATTTTACCTGTACTTGAGTACAATTTCATTAAAGCAATTATAGTTTTACTTGAGTAGAATATTTTAGTACTCTTTCCACCTCTGCCCTTTGGCCAGACCGAGACTGGAGGCATGATGCCTCATGAATATGCTTGAATGGGAGAGGGGGTGGGGAGGTGGTTTAAAAATAAAGTGTTTTGTCTCTAAATTTGTGTGTGTCTAATGTTTGTCTATGAGAGAAGTGGGCATTGTAATAGATTCAGTGTGTAATAGATTCAGTGTGTTCCATTTATCTAATTGTGTTTTCAGTTTTGCTCTTCAGTGTTCTTTCCATGCTTGGTAGTGTTCTGCCAAATGCTACTTGTGTTTATTCAATGAATAGTATGTCTGTGTCATGTGAAAATATGGCTGTGTTTACCAAATGAAAACACGTGTTCCATTTTGTTAACATGTTACGAGATTTGATGGCAGAGTTGTTTTGCAAAGGGATGCCAGGGTTTAGCCATTTGTGTGTGATGTTTGGGGTTTTGTGTTTGCAGTTTTGAAAGAAACGTACAGTTTCGACAAATGCGTTTTAGCAATCGAAAAAAACTGTAATGATTTTCCTTTGTGACTTTAAGAATGTTACTGGGGCTGTGCGCAGGTCAGCGAGAAGCATCATGAGTGCATGAACAATCGGTGCTCTCCGTACGGAGACGCTGGAGCGAGCGCAAGAGAGGCGCACAGACTTGGGAAAAAAAGTGTGGAGTAAACTCCATAAATAAAGTCTTTTAATTGATTATCTTTGCGGTGTGCGTGTTGTACCCGGTAGCTGAGTCAGTTACAGTATAATAAATGTCTCCCTGGTGTTTTTCTGTTAGACCTCTCTTATTCCCCTTCCTAGGGCTGCTCAGATGGGCCCCTAGTGGGCGTGGGCCCCTGGGCCAGTGCCCATAATGCCCATTGGATAATCCGGCCTTGAGCGGCAGTGGCCAATGATGTCAAACAACATGGCGGCAGCGCAGGAACCACGTTCGTTTGAAACGGCTTTGTCATCAACATTGGATTATTTAGACTCCAACGTGCGTAAGTCTGTCGGATATACTTAGTGTCCCAGTACACCTGATATTCACACGTTTTCATACAAAAACGACAGAAATCATTGATGTTAGACGCCATTAATGCCTCCCGCTTTTCCGTCGCTGTGATTACGTCACGTTGTTCGTTACTCTGATTGGTCGTAGCGCTATCCAATTGCGTGCTGACAGTTTGAAAGACAACCGTAGATCCCGCCTCACGACTGAGAGCCGTCAACGGGTCGTGGCCAGACTATATATTCACATATATAGGATGGCTTGCCTGGCTAGTTACCATGATGAGAGAAAAATGGGCTAACAAAGTAAACAAAAAGTATTATTTTTTGCTGAAGATTGAAAAAAAAAAATGCTTTTATTTTTGGAGTTATTTGACTTCACTCATAAGAGCTAGAGCAACTAAATCAAAT
Source organism: Aphyosemion australe (assembly GCA_006937985.1). Classification (NCBI taxonomy): domain Eukaryota; kingdom Metazoa; phylum Chordata; class Actinopteri; order Cyprinodontiformes; family Nothobranchiidae; genus Aphyosemion; species Aphyosemion australe. The sequence goes on from SSNS01000001.1 coordinate 586,678, forward strand.
TTAAAGCAATAAGGCTTTGATTCATTGCCAGTAAACAAATAATAAATCTTGGTCCCTGAATGCAACATCTAAGTGGTGCATGATCAGCTGAGTCCTTTGAAGCCATACTATACACCTTTTTCATATTCTTAAATAATTTTCTTGAGCCAGTATGTGCTAAAATGACCCTTTACAAAATGTCCTCTACATACAAAGAGTTTTGGCAGTTGTTGTGTCTGAGTGAGAAAAGAATTCATGATATTTGAGAGATGTAGTCATTGAATGCATTTTGTGCCAAAACAATGATAATTGATCCTCAGTTTAGCCCACATAGACTTCTTTTGTGCTCACTGTATGAAGAGTTTTGCAAACGTGACCTAAGTATTGTGAAATGTGTTCTAGCGTCTGTAAAAAACTGTAATCTAACTGCTGAAATGTCTCCTCAGCCTTCATTAGTGTCTACAGGAGCGGTTCATCACTAAATTAAATCAGCTGTGTTCATGATCTAAAACATGCTGGAAGCAGACTGCAGCACCAGGCATGTCAGCTCCACTTTACTAAGTCCAACAGGGACCGGACCGTCTCTCTGAAGTTGCAAGTGCGGTATTCTGGCCACAGAGGGCGGTGGGGGTCTGAGTGACATTTCATTAACCCTGTAAAGCAGGGGTAGGCAATCCTGGTCCTCGAGTGCCGCCATCCAGCATGTTTTCATTGCAACCCTCCTGATTCAGTGGTTAAATCACCTGTTCAGCAGGTCATCAAGCTCTGCAGAAGCCTCTTAATCACCTGCTAATTAAAATCAGGTGTGTTAGAACTGGGAAACACCTAAAACATGCAGGATAGTGGCACTCGAGGACCAGGATTGCCTACCCCTGCTGTAAAGGGTCATTTTAGCAAATACTGGCTCAAGAAAATTATTTTAAAAAATTAAAAAGTTGCATACTATGGCTTTAAAAACACAAACGCACAGCGGGGAGACGAGTTTTACTTTTGGTTCTACTAAACGGACACTAGGGGGTGCTAAAAGCAAGCCAAAACTGCATAGAATCAGTTTTAATCACATTTATTGTGTTTAAACTGCAATTTCATGTAGTTTCAATTGTTTGCCTTTATCAATGTTTGCCTGTGTATAAGAGAAGCCAGGAGCCTGTTCTGTCTGTCTGACAAAATATATCTCTAAGGTTTGGCCTCAGCATGTGTGGACCCCCTCTCCACAGTGTGGCACTGGTGCATTTCAGTATGAACACCTTTCCTTTATTAATGTGGAGGACAGCTGGGTAAAAAAACAGCTACAAAAACAACCTTAACCTGCAAAAATGATCAAACTCTGAAAACAATTCATCAATAAAGGTTTTTCAAAATAAAAGTCACACTATGAAACAGTAATGAACCAAGGAGGAGGAAGCTGTAGCCCCTACCGTGGTTTTGTGTGGTCCAAACAGACTCTTCAGTCAGAGTATTTTCATTTCCACAAATACGATGGCACAGGAGATCCAGTTTCTCAAGCCTAAACTGTCCATCTACATCTTAAAAATAAAGAATGTTATTTCAAAGAAATTACAAATGATTACAATGACCCAAATGACTGGTATTGTGATGAGTGGGTCCATGCGTGGTTCATTGGGATGGTCTAAAAACAGAAGGCGGCTTTTGGATAAAATACAAAATGTGTTCAAGAAAGAAAGTAGTCATACTTTTAGGATCCAGACTTTAATCACCAGCAAGTTTATCATGTTCCGTGATGAAATTATGTTGTATCAGTACTCCTGGCAAATAAATACAGATATATTTTTGCTAAACAAACATGCTTTTAAATCTTTGAGCAGCATGTGGTTCCTATGGCTTTTCCAAAAACATCCATCCATTCTTCAATGGGAAATTTGAACTCTATGCACACAGTACAAAGGACTGCTTGCTGAATAAAAGAGCCCTGCCTGTAGTCCCAACGCTCTTCTCACTTGCATGGAGAATTTTGCAAACAAAAGTGAGAAAATGACTACCCTGGGGTATACAGTTGCTGGGAAAATAACTTTTAAATGCTTTGTTAGTTTATATTTTGAATGCCATGAGATGCTTTAGGTGCAGTGAAAAGATAGGGCAACATTAAAGATCAACTTTACTCATATTTTTAATACATTTGCAGTTCTCTCCAGTAGGAATGAATGCCTGTAAGCCATACTCTGGGGGAAAAAAGCTCATCAGAGTTGAGCTTCACACGGCATCGGGGTCTGGAGTCTTATTTCCTGATGTTTGGACATCTCACCTCAGATTGGCTCACGGCAACGCAACTCTACCACTGACTCTGCTCTGCAACGCTGACGTTTTATCTCCACAAATAACACAAGCTTGGAGGAGTTCTGACATGTGGAGTTGCTAATGCTAATGATTAGCTTCTACTAGCCAACATGTTCTCTACTGTTTCCCGGACGCTAAACCAACAACAGCCTTCCCCGTCGCGAGTCAAGATGGTTGAGTTCATGAATGTTAAGTGACAGTGTGACGTAGATCTGTCAGGATTTTCTAATCCTAGAGTTTCACCGTCTATTTTCTATCAGATGCTATTGCTGCAAATAGGGTAGAGGACTATCATGTTCAGCTTGCATGAAAAACTCAGAGTGACTGATTATAATCAGAAATAAATTTAAAAAAATGCTTTTTCAGTGACGTTGATCTAGTATTGAAATATTTTACTTTCTGAAATGCAAGATTTGTTGCAGGCCTGTATTTTACAAAAAAAAATCTCACATTCATATTGTGTGCAATCATATGTTTTATTTACAACAATCTCCCTTTTCAGTTCAGTTACCTTAGGCAAACTGGTTCAATGTGTTCTCTCCAAATGTTGCAACGACACCGCCTCTTTCTTGGAACATTTTCCCACATGATTATAAAACATGTGTGTTGTTTTGCTTCCAGTCAGCCACAAGAGTATAAATATGGTCCAGCTTAAAAAAACGGGTATGATTAAAAAAACCAAACTGTGAAAATGAGCTGCAAAATGTCTTTTTGCTCTTTTATTACCAGCTTGTTACTCTCAATGATTACATTAACTCTTCAAATTCTAACAGACTTTGGCTCAATGATGTGGTTTAATGGGATACTAACATATATGTTCTTCCATAATTGCCATAATTGAAACAATTTGTTTCATAATATAAATACATTGGAGGAAGTTACAGCCATATTACTGGTGGTACTGTAGTTCATTTCCCAAGTTCTCATGGAAACCATCCAAAATGGTGTCATCTTAAAATGTGTCTCCTGTTAAAAACTGTTTCTCTACTTATTTTGATCTGTTTCCCTTTAAACTCTGCTGATTAGGACAATAGAAATGTATGAAACAAGCAAATTAAACTCTTGAAAATGTTGTGTGCCTTTTTAAATATCAGCACAAGTAACATCTGTTTTCCATTGTAAAATAAGCTCATACACATGTCACCACCTCCGAGCTCCCATAACACATCAGTTAGAATGACAGGAATATGTAAATCATTTACTAGTCAGAACAAGTGGAGACCCTGAATTAAAGGTCTCAACAAACCTTGGAGCAGCTGTGCATTCAGCCTCTGACTGAACGGATGCATGTGAAGTTTATTCAATCAGATGAGAACTGTCTCTGCTTTTCTGTTCAGCCCAGGGAACTTAGGACCCTGGGTGCACAGATCATTCCCTCTGATACTGTCAGCACTTTCCTTCAGTGAAAACAACAGAGGAAATCGGGGGCAAAGTTCAGGAGGCGTAAATGGGACTCGGGCCATCCTCCAGTCAAGGCGCTGAAATCTGAACCCTTCAGAACTCCCACACCAGGAGGACTGAAACATTCCTGCTCACAATGATCGCATACATTCTGTTTACCCTTTTGGCAGTTTTGCCAGTTTTGCTTTACTGGAAAAATCCCCATATTGTGGGAGATTTGAAATTTGCAATGACTGTAATTCACATAGGAGTTAAAGTGAGCAAAATTAAGAGAAAGTTTTTTAGCATCTTGGACCATTTTCTGGAAAAAGTGTCGAAACATCCGCAGAAGACGTTTCTGGTGTTTGAGGGAAGCTCCTACACGTTCGGCCAGGCTGACAAAGAAAGTAACAAAGTGGCCAGAGCTTTGTTGACACATGCCAACCTGAAGGAAGGGGACACAGTGGCCCTCTTCCTGGGCAACGAGCCATACTATGTGTGGACCTGGCTCGCACTGGCCAAACTGGGCTGTGTGTCGTCGCTCCTCAACTACAACATCAGATCTAAATCCCTGATTCACTGCTTCTCCTGCTGCGAAGCCAAGGTCCTCATCACTAGTGCAGGTAAGATGGAAAAATCACAACATCTTGAATTATAATAAATATAAATCATCCAATATGTCTAACGGACTGAAGTTGATGCCTAAATATTGTTGTGATGAGTTGAACTTTTGTGATGAGAGAACATAAAGATAGAGGTGAGGAAAATGATTTGTTTTTTTTTCAGAACAAATGTAATTCCCACAAACTTATGTTGTCTCAGTGGTTACCACGGTGACCCAAATGAGCCACTGGCAGCAGCTTTAATATTTGATCTTTACACTCGTCTTATACTGTTTGAAACGCAAATGTTGTCTTTGCTAAGATCATTGCAAAGTTGAGGCAGTAGCTGAACTGGCAGCATTTAAAGTTCTTTCAGAAATAATTTATGCAATTTTAGTATTTTTGTCTGTTTTTGACTCTTTTCTTTTAATCCAGTCACACAGACACACGAGTCTTTGCATGAATAAGGCATGTTAGTGGATCTTTCCTTAGAGAAGCTGAGATTTGCTGTATCTGGATCCACTTCTTTTATTGTCACTGCAGATACCTCCAAAAAGGTTTCACACACTCCTATTTTTTGCTTTTGTCATCCAGAGCTGCGTGGAGCGGTAGAGGAGGTGTTGCCCGCCCTGAGGGAACAAGGCATTCGTGTGTTTGTTCTCAGCGAGAAAAGCGACGTGGAGGGCATCGAAAGCCTCTCTGATAAGATTCAGCAGGCCTCAGATCAGCCTCTGTCACCTCAGCTGAGGGCCAACGTTAACCTTACAAGTCCTATGTTGTACATTTACACTTCAGGGACCACAGGTAATCCTCATAATCTGAAGTGTTCCTGTAATCTGCACTTATATGTCTTAGTGGCCTTGAGAAACAACTGTAAGGTTATAAAAATCTAAACCACCATCTGCTTCTAATATCTTTTAGGACTTCCTAAGGCAGCTGTAATTGACCATGCGAAAGTATGGAGGGCAAGTTTCCTTCAGTATATGAGTGGCGTGCAATCCAGCGACGTTATTTACTTGTACCTTCCGCTTTACCACACGGCTGGCTTTCTGATGGGATTTTGTGGAGCCATAGAAAGAGGTAATGCACAAAACACAACTTATAAGTAAAGCTGCAGAGTCAGAGCTTTATGATTCTTGCAGATGATAAAATCGAGTTTATTACCAGTTAAACCAACGGGCAATTGACCTCAAACAAAAGGCAGTTTAGCTCTGCTTTTCATTGTTTGATTTTCAAAGTCACAAAGTTCAGTTTAGTGGGTTAAAGCCCTGACCGAGGTCTCGGTGTGATGGACTCTGAAACATGTCTGTGTCTCTGTTTTCAGGACTCACTATTGTTCTGAGACGTAAATTCTCAGTTTCCAACTTCTGGGCTGACTGTAGGAAGGACAACGTGACAGTCATTCAGTACATAGGAGAGATCATGCGTTACCTCTGCAATACACCAAAGGTATAAACATATCACAATCACATTATTATACCAAATCAGAAAAAATGGAATGGCCTTGATCAAATTTTACTCATTATAAACCCAAGATGTTTGAAGTTTTGTCTCATCGGCTTGATTACTAAAGAAACTTTAACATTTCAGCCTTGCAACACATTCTAAAGACAACGAGAAGTAAAGATTTCCTCACTTGATATTGACACAATCCTTCCTAAGCTATTCTAAGATTGTGCATGAATCAACTGGTGACTAACAGGCTTTTTGCAGAACTGCAGGACCTGCTGACAGTTAATTCAATCATTGCATTAGATGTGTTTGAGCAGGAAAGCAAACAAAACATGCATGGTATTAGATAGTAGGTAAGTCTGTGTCCTTGTCCAAGGTAAGTCAAGATAAGAGTTGATCCATGAGGATTAGTTGTTAAGGTTAGGTGTCAGAGGTTAAAATTAAAGGTTAAGAGAAAGGGTTGGAGGTTCTGTAATCATTGTTCTTCCCTCAAACTGCAGAAGGTGGAAATAATACCCAAGTGTACTCTCAAGGAAATTACAAAGAGACTCCTTTTTGTTTCTAACCACAATTTTGCATGTGTGGTGACCAAACCCACCAAACAATCAACGGCACATGGACGTGCAGATTATGTCCATCGGTCCAAGACCAATTCTGGGTTTCCATAGGACGTGCAAACTAGGTCCACTATTTGGACGTCTAGCTATGACCCCACTTGGACGTCAATATGATGTGAAACTTTTGGACCTTGGGTCGGGTAACGTTTTTGGATGTCATGGATACGTCTAACCTCGACCTCACACTGGAAGCATCAGCGGCGCGAAACGTCCCTGCTTCAAATTTAATCCATTATAGTCTGTGGGGTTGATTCAAACCAGCTGCAGCGTGGAAATTTTCAGGCGCGTCCCAGAAGCAGCACGGCATGCCGCTAAAGATAGGATTGGGTTGTATTTTTGCCACAAGCCTCTTCTGGGATGCATCAATTTCCGCAGTTAACATAGGGCTAGACAGGAAATCACACACGGTTTCAGTGTAAAACGTCTGGTAATTTTCAAAATAAAAGACTTGCAACAATGAGATTTCATATCTATGTAGATTACATCTATACACGTGACCTCATAGCTTTATTTTGCAGCCAGTTTCTTTCGTGAAATGCAGCGGTGTGTTTTCATGGCTTTAATCCTGGCAGTGGAGAGAAACAACATTATATATGACATCAAACAGTGATATCAAACATGATTTCCTTCTTCTTCTTTTTGGTTTAATGGCGTAAACAAATTGTGACCTTTGAAGATTTTCAAAGTAATCCCTTTGAATTAAATTTGGAGTTATTGATTGGCAATTTCAGGGATTGTTTTTGGGCATTTCCTTGCTTTTTGCTTTCAAAAATCCGAATTTTCTGAGTTTATGTCATTATACACCATGTAGAGAAAACATGTAAGTCTGTTTCAGTATTTTTTTCATTATTTTCCTCATTTGTTTTTCTAATTTGCTCCAATTTCAGCACACAATATTAAGAAATTGTATTGTATCCAGATTTTAAAAAGTCAAAGTGCATTTTGTTTTTCCACTTTATCCCAGATGCTAATTTGTTTGTTTCACCAGCCTAGTGGTAAATATTACAAACAGAAATAATTTGCCAGACAAATAAACCCCATTGAGATTTGTTTACAACTGTTCCTTCTTTTAACATTTTCCTAGCGGGACAATGACAAGGACCATAAAGTACGTTTGGCTTTGGGAAACGGGATAAGGGCGGACACCTGGGAAGACTTCCTGGATCGATTTGGGAACATTCGTATCTGTGAATGCTACGGAGCGACTGAATCCAACATCGGCTTTGTCAACTTTGTTGGGAAAGTTGGAGCTATTGGCAGAGAGCACTTCCTCCACAAAGTGAGACAGAGTCAATACGAGATCATTCCCATTATTGCATATTACACTTAGTAGCATGCAGGTTTCTCATCAGTGATGAAATCTGTCCTGTTTGTGTTATTGTTCATTCTTTTCCCCAGATGGGTTATCCATATGCCCTGATTAGGTACGACACAGAGAAAGAGGAGCCTGTCAGAGACTCCAGAGGATTCTGTATTGAAGTCCCAAAAGGTAAGCGGTTCATCTCCAGTACTGTCCTTCCCTATCCAATATGATGCATAACTTTTTTTATTTGCAGGAGAAACTGGTTTGCTGGTGTCAAAGATTGGAGAAAGAACACCTTTCACTGGGTACGCCAAAAACAAACAGCAGACAGAGAAGAAGAAGCTGAGAGACGTTTTAGTGAAAGGGGACCTCTACTTTAATAGTGGTGACCTCTTGAGGATAGACAACGAGGGTTTTGTCTACTTTCAGGACCGCATTGGAGACACTTTCAGGTCAGTGGATGAAACAGACTGAAGGAATGTGACAAGCTGGGAAATAATCAGGACAAAGAGCAAACAGCTTAGTGGATTCATTGTTGACCTTTTTTGGTTGGATTTCTTTCATTTGTTTTTTTTTAAAATTCATTCTGAATTTAAATTTAGAACATTTAGAAACTGCTTCAGATGTAAATGGACTGTAGTTGTAGAGCAGCTTCTAGAGCAGGTTGGTTGACGCATGTACATTCTGCATGGAAATGAGACGCACAGATGGAATGCGTGTCGGAACTTGCAGCGTATATGGTTCCTTCCTACCTTCTGCGGCTCGTCTCCGCTGTGAGCCAATATTCTCCCAGACTGTAGGGGGCGGCATGGGGCTCTACGGCATGCATCCAACACTACACCATAGTAGAAGTAGAAATCACTTTTGTTTTACTTTTTTTTCTGCTTCCTCATCTTTTCTGAGTGTGACAGCAATTTCTCTCCACGAATTATTAACAATATTTTGATCACGTGATCTTTATGGGCCGAATCATAGAGATGTTTGTATTTACAAACCTCCGCCACTACGACCTCCTTCCAGTCCGCCATGTTTTTCCACGTGGGACCGTCCACGTAGTTAGAAAAATTCCTAGATGTGGTGCGGAGACTTTGGGCCGCGCGGAGGGACGTGGTTGCTAAAATGACATAATTTGGCTGCGCGGACCATGAACCAAGCTTTAGGGTTCTACAACCCCCCAAGGCGCTTCACAACACAATCAGTCATTCACACACATTCACATACTGGTGGGGATGAGCTACATTGTAGCTACAGCTGCCCTGAGGCGCACTGACAGAGGTGAGGCTGCCGTACCCTGGCTCCACCAGTCCCTCCGACCACCACCAGCAGGCAGGGTGGGTTAAGTGTCTTGCTCAAGGACACAACAACAGCAGCATTCTCTGGCGGTAGCCAGGATCAAACCTGCAACATTCCAATTACTGGACAACCTGCTCTACCTCCTTTGAATCTTGTATTTCCTATAAATTCAAAGGAGTTTAATAATATCACTTTTAAAAATGTAATTCTAATGTTTCTGATCTATTTTGACTCAATGGTGATTACAGGATCAGATCCCCATCAGCTAACTCTTTATTCAGAGATTTTTTTTTCCACGACTCATTTATTATTAAAACACTTTTCTTCAGCGAGATGATTTTGTGCGCAGATTAGCCCAAACCTTACGGGCTAATCAGAGGAATAAAATCAGACCAAACAAATTCTATCATCTGCAGTTTTGACATTTTTTTTTTTTTTTAGTAATGATTCATGTCTAAGTCACAAGGCTGACATTTAGAGACATTTTTTGTGACTAGAAGACAGTTTTTCACTGATTCCATTGTGACTAGTTATTAGTTAATCTGACCAACGAGGACTCATCTGCTTCACCAAACTTAAGATGTTCATAGAGCCATTTATTCCAGGTCAGTTATGAATATTGTTAACCTGATACAGAGAGACGCTTCAATAGATCAGAACTAAAAGGTCTGCTTTAATATAAAACACTGCAGGTGATGTCTGCATGTTCTGTTCTCTGACGCAGGTGGAAAGGAGAAAACGTGGCAACCACAGAGGTAGCCGATCATCTTCTGGCTGTGGATTTTGTCGAGGAGGCTAATGTTTATGGGGTGAAGGTTCCAGGTAATTAAAATGTTCTTTCATTTATTCTTTTTTTCCTGCACAGAGAGGCGGGGACACCTATCACAGGACCCAATTAGGTCTTACAAATGATTTACCAGAATACACGCACTAAATTCAAAGAGCTATACACAGGATTTTAATAATGAATCATGCATTATAACCTTTAAAAAATAATATATATATATTTTTTTTTAAAGGATATAAAGCATGATTCACTATTAATATATATATAATAATTATTATATATAATATATATAATAGGGGTGGGAATTTAATGTGTTAATTATGATTAATTAATTAGAAAAAAATAACGCATTAAAAAAAATTAACGCGTTTAACCCTTTAAGCCCGAGGGTCCCCCAATTGGGGGATGTAGAAGATTAGCAGCAAAATCCATGCCCTACATATCAATCTAGTCAAGCTGCACCTCTAAAGAAAGCTCAGAACCTTGGCTACAAGACCATGTAAACCTTTTTTATGTGCTCCAAACACAACTAAAACTATAATCAAATGAGTGATCAGAAATCCCTCTTCAAGTGTTTTTGCCTTCATTTCTGTCTCTAATGATGCTAAATCAAATCAAATTGCACACATTCTATCAACCCATTATTATTATTATTATTATTATTATTATTATTATTAATATTTTAAAGACAATACCATTATCAAAATGTACTTAACATAGTATTGTACTTTTAGGTTTGTCCTATTTTTGCCAGTGATATACATTTTTTTCTTCTGTTTTGAACTGAAATACAATTTAAAAGCTTTTTTCTTTTTTAGAAATTAAAAGCTTGTGTTTACAATAATAATATTAATGACTATTGTTTGATTCTCTGTCTCATTATTTTTAATTTTAAAAAATTGCTTTCGGGGAAATGTTCTTGAATGATTAAAATGCGATTAATCAAGATTAATTAATTACAAAGCCTCTAATTAATTAGGCTAATTTTTAAAATCAAGTCCCACCCCTAATATATAAACATAAAGACCTTATATTGTGAAGTTTGTCTTTATTTTGTGGCTCTTTAGGACATGAAGGGAGAATTGGAATGGCGGCTCTGAAGCTGAAAGAAAACATGGATTTTGATGCTAAACCTATACATGAGCATGTGAAATACTTCCTGCCCAGTTACGCAAGGCCACGCTTTATTCGTCTTCAGGTAAAGTAAAATACCTTTGAGAACTAAAACATGTAAAAACGTGTGTGAACGTCACAGGAAGTCGTTTCATTTTGTGGAATAGGATTCCGTAGCCGTGACTGGAACGTTCAAGCAGCTGAAGGTGAAGCTGGCCGAGGAGGGCTTCAACCCAAACATCATCAAGGATCCGTTATTCTTCCTGGACGACAGTAAAGGCTACATACCAATGACCAAGGAGATATTCGACTCCATCTTGGAGGGAACACTCAAGCTCTGATTGAGTTCTGGCTCTGATCGTCAAATCATGTTTTTAATTCTTTAAACGACACACGATGCAGAATAATCACAAATGACTTGTACACTTAGCAGATACACGCGTCACGAGAGGGGAACATTTCACACAAGAATGACTTTTTTAATAATTCAAACCATAAGTTAAAGCAATCCTCTTATTTGGTGATCGTCAGTTTATCAGAAATGGTTTGTGCAGATTCAGAAAAGCCCAGTCAGACGCTGTTACAGGAGTTGAGGTGTGGTGCTGGTTTCCAGTGGAGGGGTAGAGGGAGCTTTATTGGCTGAAGGAGAAGCGGGTATGCAGTTCATCCTCCTGCAGCTGGAGTACAAGTGTTTCTGAGGTCCCTGTGAAACCTTCAGAGGGCAGCACAGCTGGTGCCGACCACACTGGACCCACTGGTTGCAGAAACTGGGCACGCTGTAGAACTTGGTTAACTTTTTTAGGACCTGTGTGCCCGGAAGAGTGGAATTGGAATGCACTTCGTTCATTTTCAACACTGACCCAGGTTCTGTTGGGTCACCTGCAGCTTCTTTTACACTGGGTCTTATTTCACAGTCGTGGGCAAACAGCGGCCCGATGCAGGTGTGAGACAGAGGCTCGCTGCTGCAGCTAAGAGACCGCATCTGTCTTCTCGGTCGATTCCAGTTTTTGTCAATCCAAAGCTCCACTTGAGCTTTTTCCAGCTGGGTGACCACATCGTCCTTCTCCTCAGAGGCGTCGTCTTCATTCTCCTCCTCTCCTTTCACGCCATCCTCACCTAATCTTGGCTGGTTATTCAAAGCCTGCATCTCAGCGAGAAGAGCTGAAGCTGTTTTAGAAATGACTTCCCAGTCCTTCAGGATGTCATCTGCAGTCGTGAACTGGGAAGTCACCGTAAATCTGATGATGCGTTTTCTGTGGATTTCTGCAGGAATCAGGTACATGGTCCCGGAGCGGGTCAATCTTCTCAGCAGCTCCTGGGTCAAACTGTTTCCTGCCTATAATAAGAAAAAAAGTGATTATTTGTAATAGTAGCAAAGCAAAATCTGTTTCTACTGCTGTGTGTGTCAGGGTTTAGCCTGTAAACATAGTGTTGCTCTATCATTCCCCTAGGAGCCACCTTAAGCTAGCTCATCTTTGAACAAGGTGTGACAGTGGTGTTTGCTCATCTCAATAATGATTAACCACTTTAAAAAAGTGCTGCTTCATGCAAAGGGCTTCACATCTTGATAGTTTACTGCCTCTAGTTTAAAGTCTTGCTGTTTACTTTCAGACAAAACACCACCAGTCCAAGGTGCCTCTCAGCAGGAACCTCAAAATTTGGGTTACTCCTTATGTGAGATTCCAAGAGTTTTGCCATCTCAATCCCCTAAAATGAGAAAAGGAGATCAACAAGTTAAAAGAGTTGAGCATGTTGCCACTTTAAGAGAATAGGAGTTTCAGTTCACTTGCATGTCTGATGTGAGCCTGCAGGTTTTTCAGGCCAAACGAGCGCATGACAAACCAGAGCTTCAGAGATCGAAATCGCCGGCTGAGAGGAATTTGCCAGTGCTGGACACGAGAGAGAAAAACAGTAGTTTTATTAGTTCAAGTGACTCTCATAGTCCTAAAATTTAGATTTTAATTTAAAAGTAATTTAGTATAATACCATGAAGTCTGTGGCTGCTTGTGAGTTTTCGTGTCTGAGGTAAACAGGGTCAACACTGAAGGTCTGCTGCAGCTTAAATTTGTCTTTTACCCTAAGAAAAAAAACTTTTCTATTCAGATCTATTTTTATATAAAGCCGAGGTCAAAGTTGAGACTTACCAGAAAGCCGTGCAGTCAAAGTGAACCATCATCCACTTTGAAGGGTTAAAAACGAAGGATTGTGCAAACTCAATGCCCTGCAGGGACCAGCGTAGTTCAGGACAGAAGTAGGCTGAGCCGGCGTACGCAGCGTCCACGTGGAGCCAGAGGCCCTCTTCTTCACCTGCACGAAGATTTGAATGCTTTACTTGTTGCTCATGCACTAGTTTGGCAATTAGTGAACTTTTTTTCAGTAGACGCACAGACTGGTCCCAGTTCAGACAGCTTGTCGAATGCACACACTCCTGTTGTTCCCAGAGTTGAACACAGCTGACCAGGAGAGAAACAAATGACATTTTGTGATTTTTAAAAAAAATGTACACTCTAGTCTTTCCTTATGATTTGTAATTCATTATAACTGATCATTGCTAATTGTTTTAATTATACACTGCTCAAAAAAATAAAGGGAACACGTAAAAACACAATATAACTCCAAGTCAGTCACACTTGTGTGAAATTAAATTGTCCGTTTCAGAAGCAACACTGACTGACAATCAGTTTCACCTGCTGTTGTGCAAATGGTATAGACAACAGGTGGAAATGATAGGCAATTAGCAGGACATCCCCAATAAGGGAGTGGTTTTGCAGATGGTGACCACACACCACTTCTTAGTTGCTGCTTTCACTTTTGAGTGCTGGTGATACTTTCGCTCTAGTGGTAGCATAGCAGTCTACAACCCACACAAGTGGCTCAGGTAGTGCAGCTCATCCAGGATGGCACATCAATGCAAGCTGTGGCAAGAAGGTTTGTTGTGTCTGTCAGCGTAGTGTCCAGAGCATGGAGGCGCTACCAGGAGACAGGCCAGTACATCAGGAGGCCGTAGGAGGGCAACAACCCAGCAACAGGACTGCTACCTCCACCTTTGTGCAAGGAGGAACAGGAAGAGCCCTGCAAAATGACCTCCAGTGGGCCACAAATGTGCATGTGTCTACTCAAATGGTCAGAAACGGACTCCATGAGGGTGGTATGAGGGCCCGACGTCCACAGGTAGGGGTTGTGCTTACAGCCCAACACTGTGCAGGACATTTGGCATTTGCCAGAGAACATCAAGCAAATTCACCACTGGCGCCTTGTGCTCTTCACAGATGAAAGCAGGTTCACACTGAGCACATGACAGAGTCTGGAGACGCTGTGGAGAACGTTCTGCTGCCTGCAACATCCTCCAGCAAGACTGGTTTGGACGTGAGTCAGTAATGGTGTGGGGTGGCATTTCTTTGGGGGGCCACACAGCCCTCTGTGCTCACCAGAGGTAGCCTGACTGCCATTAGTTACCGAGATGAGATCCTGAGACCCCTTGTGAGACCATGCTGGTGTGGTTGGCCCTGGGTTCCTCCTAATGCAAGACAATGCTAGACCTCATGTGGCTGGAGTGTGTCAGCAGTTCCTGCAAGATGAAGGCATTGATGCTATGGACTGGCCCGCTCGTTCCCCAGACCTGAATCCAACTGAGCACATCTGGGACATCATGTCTCCTCCATCCACCAACATCCACCACAGACTGTCCAGGAGTTGGCGGATGCTTTAGTTCAGGTCTGGGAGGAGATCCCTCAGGAGACCATCCACCACCTCATTAGGAGCCTGTCCAGGCGTTGTAGGGAGGTCATACAGACACGTGGAGGCCACACCCACTACTGAGGCTCATTCTGACTTGTTTTAAGAACATTTCATCAAAGCTGGATCAGCCTGTAGTGTGTTTTTCCACTTTAGTTTTGAGTGTGACTCCAAATCCAGACCTCTATGGGTTGATAAATCTGATTTCCATTGATAATTTTGTGTGATTTTGTTGTCAGCACATTCAACTATGTAAAAAACAAAGTATTTAATAAGAATATTGAATTCATTCAGATCTAGAACGTCTTAATTTTGTGTTTCCTTTATTTTTTGAGCAGTGTATAAAATGCAAATAACATAAGCATAGAGGTCATTTCTAACTTCACCAAACTGCAACATTAAAAAACAAATGTTGGTTTTAAGTAATAATGCTAAAGCATTTTTCATTAGTAAAATATTTAAACTTAAAACCGTGCTTCCCTAAAAAAAACCAATAACAAGTCTAAGATAAACAGAATAAAATATTATGACACAAGAATCCACATGTGAGGAGCAGCGTCTCAGAAGGAAATTTGTTTTCTAACTAATTAAATAATTTTCATGTTTCTTTAGTTTTTGATGTCAATATTTTCTACCAGATGATTAAGATTTATTCTTTAAACGTGTATTTTTCACCCTTTTTTGACAAATAAAAAATTGGAATATCACCTCTATGGCTCTATTTTTATCCAACCATTTACCTGCTCAATGAATTGTAATAAAACAGTAATAAACACATTTCTGCTGGTATATATATCGGTTTGATGAAGTCTAAAGCCAGAAAAAGAGTTTCTCATCTGGTGAACCCTCAGACGTTCAACACCAGATCACTGGGAAGGCAGCACACAACATCATAGGTTTTATAGAAAGTCCCGCATGTTAAGATCTTAGCTGTGTTCTTGAACGCATCCACAAAAAATAATCAAATTTTGCTTGCATTTGTGTTGCAGGAGCAAACCTAAAACAGTGTCAAATACACACCATAAAGGGGACAAGGCCCCTCCCCCGGTCCTCTTCAATGGCCTGTTTCAGGGTGTCTCCCCTCAGAGACAGCGTCTCATCAGTGGGCAGAAACCTGACCTTCACCAGAGAGATCAGACCCGCCTTTTCTACTGAGGAGTGAGCCTGTGAGAGACATTAATCATTAAACTCAAGTGCGGTTAACCAACCTAACAGCAGAGTAA